>PVJA010031172.1:0-25146 GCA_004027025.1 Myocastor coypus | reverse complement strand
CTCTTTTTCCTCTCTCTCTCTCTCTCTCCTCTCTTCCTCCCCTCTCCTCCCCCCTCTTCTCCTCCTTCTCTCTCTCTGTCTTTTTCTCTGTCATTAGGTCCTGTACCTGGCTGAGGTGGCAGAACTCTTTGGTTACCTCAGGCAGTACCTCTGTTGGTGTCTGTCTATCTGTTCATTGTCCATCCATCTGTCTGTCTGTCTGCCCGTCCATCCGTCCATCCATTTGCCTGCCTGCCTGTCTGCCTTCCAGTCTACCACAGGACAGCAGCTCTGCCCATCGGGGAGGGAGCCAGGCCTCACGGGCAGGACTCCTCAGACTCCTCAGCCTGAAGGCTGCTCCTTGGGGTCTGCAGGCCTGCTGTGGCTCCCTTGGACTTGAGGGCACAGTGCAAATGCTTTCCCCACTGTCCTGGTTGTGGTGATGGCTGGCTCCTGGGAGAGCCACACCAGCCCTGCAAAAGTGGCCCAGGACAGGGCAGGGGTCCCAGGCATCCCGGCAAGCAGAGGCGGCAGGAGGCTTGTCTCCATTAGGTTGGGTCTCTGTGCCTGACACATCTCAGCATCTGATTCCACTCTGAGCACTTCCGCCTCCCCAGGCAGAGGAGCGGGGGCCTTGATCTTCAAACATGCCTCTCACACTGGCTGACGTCTTTGCTTGCACAGACACGCGCTCATGCACACACGGGTTCCTGGCCCGGCCATGTGGGGGGCAGATTGCAGCCGCCCTGCTGCTCCGTGCAGGGCCAGGAGGAGCTCACAGACCCCGGTCTGGCCTGCTGGGAACGAGGCTCACCTCTCCACAGGGCCTCTTGTTGCTGTTCCGCCACTACACCCTGGGCCAGGTGCCCGCGGCCTTCCTACCCGGCGGGTACTGAGGAGACGGGCGGGGGAGCAGGCGAACCTGGCATCCTGCTGGGCCCATTGCTCCCACCTACCAGGGGCTCTGTGCTGGTCCAGCCAGCAAGGCTCTGGGGCCTCTGGTGACCTGCTGCACGCTGCATAGCACTGTGTTCCTGCTGGCTCATGGAGACACACACGTGCACAGTTACACGCTCACATGCACACCCTCCAGGTTCAGGCAGTCTGGCCTTGCTGTCCAAGACCAGGAAGTCAAGGCCCAAGAAGAGGCGCAAGCCTGAGGGATCAGCTGCCACCCAGAAGGAGGCGGCCCCCGGTCCCGCTGGCCCCGCAGAGGCCCACTGGCCTGGGCCTTCCTCCTCGGCAGCGTGACGGCTCCGTGCTTGTCCGGCTTGATGAGCCTGGGTGGCACACAGGGACCTGGCAGCGCTGCTGCAGGGGCTGTGGGGAGAGCTCTGCCCTGGGCAGGCACAGTGGGGCCCCTCTGGGAGCCCCTGTCCTCCCCACGCCAGGGCAGCAGTCCACTGCCTCCTTGAAGTCTCCTGGTAACCATAGGGGAAACGGAGGCTCACCAAGGATGGAAGGATGCAAGTGACAGCCTGGCACCCTCACTCCCCTGTCGCAGATCAGGAGCTGCCGTCGTGCTGGCTGGAACCTGTAGGCTCAGAGGGAGTGGGGCGGGGGTGGGCCCTGGACGGCCCAGGAAGGGATACTGCATCATGCTGCACCTGCGACCAGGGCCTCGACGGCCCAGGTGTAGGAGACTGGCTGGAGGGCAGGTTGTGGGCACCGTGCCAGAGCCAAGCACAGGGGTGTGCGTGTGTGTCTGCATCTGTGTGCATGTGTTGGTGTGTGTGTCTGTGCGTATGCATGTGTGTGTGTGCATGTGTGCGTGCGTGGGTGCTGAGAGGAGGGTGGGCACTGCAGCACGAGGGCCTTGGAGAAGAGCTGCTTCCTTTACTGTGAGGGAGAGATGCCAGCTGTCTCTTGGCACGGAGGGTGGGCGCCGTTGGGAGGGGTCCCGGGGCTGGGCACAGCTGGCACTGCTGTCCACAGGGGGGCGCTGTTGGGAGGGGCCCTGGGGCTGAGCACAGTTGGCACTGCTGTCCACAGGTGGTAGAGCTGGGCGGGGATGGCTGTAGTGCAGGTGGGCAGGGTGGCAGAGTGGTGGTCCTCATCCCTGGATTCTGGCAACTGTGGAAGGCAGGGAGCGGGTGTGGTGTTGGAGGCTTTGAAAAGACAAGGACACTGGTGTTTCAGGGGCCTGGGCACTGGGCTAGCACAGGAGAAAGGCAGGTCAGAGTAGAGCGCTTGGCCTGGGAAAAGCTGTGCCTTGTTGGAGAAAGGAAATGAGGAGCCCTGGGGCCACGCTTGCTGAGGCCGCGGCGACTGCAGGGCACTCGGCTTGGCTCTCTGAAGTGCTTGCTGTGAATGTGTGTTAAAGACTGATTGTTACATAGAAATAAAGTGGAAAGGTGAAGGAATTAATCTGGGGATGCAGCGATCTCCTCAGACATCAGAGAGGTATGGAGGAGCTGTTGTCCGCTGCAGAAGGTGAAGTCAGGAGGCCATGGGCACAAGGCCTCACTAAGGCACGCAAGAGCAGAGCTTTCTGCTGGCAGGAGCGCCTGTGGTGCCTGGGTGCCCGTGGGCCAGGTCTGTGGGCTCCTGGCAGGAGCGCCTGTGGTGCCCGGGTGCCCATGGGCCAGGTCTGTGGGCTCCTGGCAGGAGTGCCTGTGGTGCCCGGGTGCCCGTGGGCCAGGTCTGTGGGCTCCTGGCAGGAGTGCCTGTGGTGCCCGGGTGCCCATGGGCCAGGTCTGTGGGCTCCTGGCAGGAGCGCCTGTGGTGCCCGGGTGCCCGTGGGCCAGGTCTGTGGGCTCCTGGCAGGAGCGCCTGTGGTGCCCGGGTGCCCGTGGGTCAGGTCTGTGGGCTCCTGCTCCCGGCTAGATGGCGAGGCAGCATGCCTTGTGATGTTGAAGGCGGGGGGGGCTGGTGATGGTGGTGATGGCAGGGATGGCAGGATTGTGCCAGCCAGCTTTCTGTCACGGATTTGCCATGGTGACGGAGCACCTGAGGCAGGCAGCTGCGAACAGGAAAGGCTTGCTGGGGCTTGTGCACAGCTGACTAGCCCTCTTGCTTTGAGGCTTTGGAGGGGACAGCAGCCCCGGCAGGAAGCCACAGGGGAGGATGCCACTCACCTCACGCAGCCAGAGAGCAAGCAGTTGGGGGCAGGGGCCCACAGGTGTCCCCACAGGGCAAGCCCAGTGACCCAGCTGCCTTTTGCTGCACTTGCCTCCTAGGGGCACCACTGTCCCCCAAAGGCACTGCAGATGGGCGCCGAGCCTCCCACATGGCGCTTTCATGCTGCAGCAGTGGGGCAGGGGTTGTGGCGACGGCCCCAGGGCTGAGGAGTGACGCTGGGTCTGGTGACAGCAATAACAACACGGCGCCTGCGGGAAGGGTGGTGATGGCAGTGCTGGTGGGCCATGGTGGCGATGATAGTGGCTGGGGGCTTCGATGGCCGTCGTGGTGATGATGGTGTCAGTGGCGGTGATTTTGCATGGCATTGCGATTGTGTGGTAGTTAAGCTGCACGGGAAATACTTAAAAAAGAATTAATAGTTGGGATCTTTTTGTAAAGTTTCTGCATGTCAAAAGAAATTGCCAATAGAATAAAAAGAAAACCCACGACTTGGGAAGAAACTTACAGCCAGCTGTCTCTCAGACAAAGGAGTTCTATCTACAACATATAAAGAATTTAGAAAACCAGGGCCCCCAAATTCAAAGACCCAATCCCAAAAGGAGCCCCTGAGATGAGTGTATACTTCACAAGTGAAGAAATACACATGGCAGGTTATTACATGGAAAAACGTTCAGATTATTGATCATTCAAGAGACGCAAATGATAACAATGCTGAGATTCCACCTCGCCCCAGGAACAGTGGCTGTCACCGGGAATCAAGGAACAACACGCCGGAGAGGCTGTGGGGAGCAAGGAGCCCCGCCCCCTGCAGGGAGGGCGGATTGGTGCAACCACCATGAGATCAGCGAGGAGACCCCTCAACTAGGATCGCAGGTCCCGTCCAACACGGCTGTCCTCCTCGTGGGTGTTTTTCCAGAAGAACTGAGAACATCACAGCACAGCAATGCATGTGCCCCACATTTATGGCAGTGCAGTTCGTCACAGCTAAGTCTTGGAAACAACCCGGGTGCCCGTCAGCTGAGAACTGGATAAAAACGGTGTGGGATTTTTGTACAATGGAGTGTTACTCAGTTGTAAAAAAGATACCCTTGAAGATTTTATAAGACATTGGGTGCCACTAGAGACCGTAGGCATTAGTGAAACAAATCAGAACTGCGTGTGCAAACGCCATATTATCTCCCTAGTGTAAGAGCCTGGAAGAATAAATAAAATCTGAAAGTACAGCAGATACTGTGGAAGGCAAAGAATCTGTTCAATGAGAAGGCAGAAGTGGGGTGACAAAAAGGACAACAGAGAAGAGGGAAAAGATAGATTTCTGCGTGTGCACAGTGGCTTGCATGAGTGTGCTGCTTATTTCTGCTAATTGAAAAGAGCAGTTAATGCTTAGCTTTGCCCCAATTCTTCACAATTGTATCTGGCAAGCTAAACAACAAATTTAAAGATAATATCATGCAATACATCAACCCCTGTCCAATTCTTACTGTTTTGTTTGGTGAAATACTGTTTCACTTCTAACTTTTTCTTTTTCTTTTACCACCTTGTATTCTCTTTAAAAAAAATAAAACAATTATAAAAAGAGGCAGTGGTGGTGGTGACCATAAGGGTGGTGGTGGGGTGATGGTGGCGGCGACGATGGGCAGGGCGGCGATGGTCGCAGATGCTAAGCCGGGGCGAGGGGGACCATGGAGGCAGCTATGGCCGTGACATCTTTCTCACGCCAAGGCCACCCTGCCAAGGTCTGAAGCATGCCCATCCGTCCCCAGCCCCTACGCGTGCCCACCCTCTAGGGAAGTGCTGGCTGCCATCACGCCTTGGGCAGTGGGGAGGCCAGCAGGGGACGTGGTTGGCACTGCCCCGCAGGCGGAGCCACACCTGGACCTGTGCCCTCCACTCCCAGCCCAGTGCTCTGTCCCCTTGGCCTGAGAGCGGCTGGTGTCAGTTGAGGCGCCAGGACGGGCACTTTGTGTGGCACTTGCTGCACTGCCCTGTGCTGGGAACATGTGGCTGCAGCTGAACCCAGACTGGCTGGGGTAGCGCAAGGGGCAACTTTCCAGGGTCCGGCCTGGGGGGACCTGGGGCCGTGTGTCCTGGGCTTGGGTCTCTCAGAGCTCTCTGTTGTCATCCTGCTGGCCTTTCCTCTTCTTAGTCCAGCGCTGGGAGGAGGCGGCTTCCCCGGGCCTCTTGGGCTCTGCTGCCCACAGGAGCTGTGGCTCCATGTCCACCCACGCTCCCCCCAGCACGCCTTCCTGGCTGCCTGCCTTCCTTGTGCCCATTCCAACCATGTCACCCTGAGCAGGGCACAGTGGAAAGCACCATGTCCTGCAGGAATCACTGGCCGTCCCATAGGCAGGGAATTGCCTGTAGGTTCCCTGCACTCTCAGGGCTGGCCCTGTCATGTGCCACAGCCCGTCCCTTGCTGCTGCACGCTGTGCTGTCGCCCCTGGCCTGACCACAGCCCGCTTCCCCTCTATGGTGGCCTGGGCATTGTGGCCCCTCTTCCCTGCTTTAGGCCCTGTGGGGTGCTGGGGTCACTGGATCTGGGCCTCAGCTGCCCTTTAGCACGTTTGTTCTTCTACTTCAGGTTCTGTGATCCTGAGTCTCCATGCACCTGGGCTGGGCTGCTCTTGTTGTCTTTTCCTGCACTGAGAGACCTTCCTTCCTCTGGCTCAAGGTGGGCGCTGTCCCATGGGGAGCCTGCCTGTCCCTTCCTTGGGGTGGATGTCCTGTGTCCTTTTCACAGGCTCTCTGCCAAGCTTTGCACACTTGTAACTGTGGAGGACAGGCCATGCCACTTCCTATCTGTCATGGAGCAGCCTCTCAGGGTGTTTTCTGGGTGTGTGAATGAATGAATGAATGAATGAACAAGTGAGTCACCCAGGGCCTCAGGGATCCTTATGGAAGAGCAGGGATGTCCACCACTCGGCAAGTGTGCACACAGGCCCCTGAGCCCACGCCATGTCGGGGCCTAATACCTGCAGGAAGTTGGCCCGAGGCTTCTCCCCACGGGCTGCGAGAGTGGCCAGGTGATGTGGCTCTGGGGGCCTCGTGCACTCCGGCTTGAGCCGGCAGCCTGTGGCCAGGCCAGGCGGCCAGCTGCTCGAGACCCGTACATGTTGCCAACACCAGAGGGCCTGTGGGCGGCAGCCTTGGGACACGGGACGCTGGCAGGTGCTGACCAGTGCCCTCTGCATGTGGGAAGCCTGCAGGGACAGGAGAGGGAGCTCGTGGGCCAGCCTCCTCCGTCGGGGCAGCAGGGAAAGAGCGGCAGCTGACCGCCGGCAGCGCAGTGCGGGCAGAGCCAGCTCGGCTGTTAGGCAACGGCCCCAGGTCTCTTTGTTTCCCCACTTCTTCCAAAGTGGCAAAAGATCAAGGCCCCGAGCTTGAAATAACAGAAGGGAAATAGCTTGCAGACCTGCATCTGGAGGCCAGACGGGCTTTAATAGCTGTGCTGGGGGTGGGGGTGGGGCAGGCCTGGAGCTGATTCATAAATTCTTTTCCACGCTTCCCATGCCACCGGGTGAGACACCCGCAAGGTCCTGGGGAGCTCCCTCTGCTGCGGGCAGTGCAGCATGGTGACACCTTGTCCAATGGCCTGCAGCACACGCAGGCCCCGGGCACAGCTGTAGTCCTGGCCTCGTCAGCCCTCGTGGGGTAGCACTCGCCCGCACCGAGGTCCCATGGTGTGGGACACGTGTGGACACGTGCCTGTGGCCATCTGATGCTCCTGAGACCACAGAGGACACGTCTGCAGATAGGCAGCCGACAGAGCGTCACACCTCAGCTGTGGCCAGTGCAGGCTTGGTAGGGCCACGTGGACTTGGAGGACTGAGCCCTGTGCCTGTCCTTCGATCTGGCTCACACAGGCAGTGTCCCGAGGGCCGAGGTACCCTCTCTCTACCAGGCCAGTCCAGAGTTCTCAGGAAGTGGGTAGTGGGCCTCCCTGCTTTGGTTACAGGGCACCTGTTGCCATCACAAAGATGCCAAGTGTCACCACCCAAGGGACACATTCGCCAAGGGTGCCACTGGCGCTAACACAATGCTTGCCATTAACTGAGCCCTGGCCCCGAGATGTGCCACTTGGGGCCATATTTTGTACTGCATTCAGTGGCCTCTTGGGTACGGTGCTTTGGAGGAGCTGGAGTTGAGAGAAGGCTGGCGGGTGGTCCGGGGCCATGTGGCTTGTCAGAACCGTAGCTGGGATGGACTCCAACCTCCTTGACCACCAGCTGGGACTTTCCAGAAGTCCTGCTCCCTGAGCTCTCCGGCAGTGGGCCACCCAGCCTGGGCCAACTCCTTTCTCAGAGAGTGTGTTTCCTCAGTGCAGTTTGTATCCCGTCACCTCCCACCTCAGAGGCTGGCAGAGCTTCCTTCTCTGCCGTGTGTGTTGACTGTCGGTGACAGATGATGGGCAGGCTGGAGGCGCTCACGGAGCAGCAAGAGGGCAATGTGCCTGGGTGGGCGGGAGCATGTGACGGTTGTACATGTCCTCCTGTCCGCTGTCTGTGGTCCCTGGCTGTGTCCTGGGGCTCAGGCACCACATGAACCTTTGGTGGAGCCTGTCCCAGCTGAGCCACCGGCTCTGCATCTGAAAGCCCTGCTCCATAGACTTTGAGGCTGGGGCTGTGGGATCGTGGAGCGAGGCTGTGCTTGCTTTGAAGACAGGTCCGAGGTGCCCGCGGGGAGAGGCCACCTGTCCACCTGCTGGCTTGGGATCGCGTTTGCGGCGAGTTTGTATTCCAAGCCTGCTGGAAGGTGCTGGGACTCAGGTGGTCCTGGGCGGCTGTACTTGGAGCAGCTTTGCCCCTCCCCAGCTCCCGGTCCCTTCTGGCCATCTCAGTGACCAGGTGGGGAACTGAACAGTCTCTTTGATCACAGCCCTTGTCCAGGTCCTAGGCTGCCACCTTGTTACCAAGGGAGCTGTGCTCACTGGCTGTGGCATTTTCCAGGGGTAGAGGGAGCTACGCCCCACTCAAGCAGCTACGCCGGGGTCCCTTGACATCCTCTCTGACTTGTGACTGTCCCATGCATCTGTCCTGCTCGGAGCCACCTTGGGCCCCGCATCTGCCACTTTCCGGCCTTGGCATGGGCTGTGTCTTGGGTTTCTAACCTTACGCTAAGAGCCCCAGCAGGCTAAGGTCTTGGTGTAAGGAAGACCGAGTCGTTCCAGAAGGACACAGAAGACAGCATTTCAGTATCCTCAGGAAGGGGAGATTTGCAGCCAAGTTGCAGAACAGCTGATGTCTGGGCCAAATTAGGGGCAGCGGTGAGCTCCCAGAGGCTTCCTCCGCACTGGGTCAGGCTGTGTGCTCCTGTGTGTCCAGAGAATCCGCTCTACTTGGGCCTCCAGGGCCCTGGGCTTCCGGGTACTCCACCGTATGGGGCAGTACAGCACAGAAGAGACACCCAAGGGTCTCTAGTCACATGCTGGCTTTCCCGGGTTTGGCCCAGACATCACATGAGGGGTTCTCAGTTAGCTCTTGTCCAAAGCCCATTCATTGGTCAGACTAGTCATGTGACCTAGCTGTGTGTGAAGTGGGTGGGGCAATGTGGGAATCAGGTTGACTGGCTATGAGAGGTACGCTCACTACCACAAGCTCTGTCTTAATACATTCAGACTTCAGATGGGACGGGCGACTTTCCTGGGAAGTATCAATGCGCAGAACTGATCTAGGATGAAGCGGATCAAACAGGGGCAAAGGAAGGAGCAGGAAAGATTTTAAGAATTTCCTTTAGGGTGTGATGGTGCATGCCTGCGATCCCTGCTGAGGTGGGAGGGTGGAAAGTGCTGGCCCAGCTTGGGTAGCTTGGTGACTTAGACACACTGTCTCAAAATGAAGAGGATTTAAAAAGGACTGGGAGCTTAGTGCAAAGGTTCTGGGTTCAATCCTTTGTACTGAAAAAAAAAAAAAAAGGAATTGCTTTTAGGCCTTGTACCCCACTCCAGACGGGGTTATTGGGAGGTGACTGAGGATGCCTGAGGGCTGCGTGCCAGGCCAGTGGGTTCCAGAGGCTGGAAGCGGCAGACAGACCACCAACAGAATGGCCTTAGGAACAGGCAAAGCTGCCCTCCCTCCTGCTCGCTGGCTCTCTAAGAGTGTGAGAGTCACTCAGCCCCAGTCACTTCTGCTGGGGAATCTGGGGTCTGGGACTGATCCTCTGGACAGAATCTGGGGAGAAAATTCCCTGGTAAGCAAGATGGTAGCCAGCCTGGGGACCAAGGAGGAGCCGAGAGGAGGAGCCTGGCGCCCATGGGACTGCGGAGGGTGCCGCTGGCAGAGCAGGGTGGAGGGTAGCGCAGGGCTGGAGCCTCGTGTGGAGTGCACGTGTTCAACGTGAGGGGGTCCGAGTCCTCAGCCATGAGGCCCCCGCCGAGCTGGGCAGCGCAGGAGCAGAGAGCGTGCACACACATTCCGCAGGGGTGGAGGTGGACAAGACAGCACTGCATGGGCACTGTGGGAACGCAGGGAGTTTTAGGTGTTCAGGTGCTAAGTTGCCCAGGCTGGGCTTGGACTTGCTGTTGTCCTGCCTCAGCCTCCCTAAGTGCTAGGAGAGAACAGCAGAGGCTTATTTCAGAACCTCCCAAGGAACCCAGGAGTCTTCCTCATCAACCCCAGTGCTGCAAGGGACCCTGAAGGAGACCGCTCTCTCCTGAGTGAAATCGGTAGCCCGGGCAGAGCCGGTTCAATTTGTTCGAAGGAAGGCCCTGGCTCTTAAAGTGGGACAAGCATTCTCCGCGTCTTCAGCTCTCAGGCCCCCACCGGGTCTTTGCATTGTCCTAGTAAGGTCGGGTGGGAGAGAGGGGCAGCAAACCAAAATAAGCCCCTGTTCAGCCCGCCCAGCTGGCGAAGGCGGGAGTGAGGAAGGGACGGTAGGTGGCCGCAGGATTCGTGCACTGACTCGACCAGCGGCAACCCTGGCCTCAGTGGCCCTCTGCCCTGCAGAGATGCTGGGCAACCCCTGCCACCTCTGGGTGTGAGGAGCATTGCCAGGGCCTGTGCTGCTTCCGAGCTTATTTGTCTCGGTTCATCCTGGTGACATTCAAGCATGGCGTGATTCTGTATTTCCCACTGATGGAAGGGAGGGCTCCGTGTGGTGCGGGGGGGCGGGGTGGGTGCGGAGCACTTCTCAGCTCCATCTAATTTAAAGCACCTTTAGCGGAGTGGTGCGGTGAGAAGGACGTGGCTAAAAAAAAAAAAAAAATCAGAGCAGGATCAAAGTGCGCGCACAAATCTGTTCCTTCTGGACGCGGCGTCTCTTTGCCTTCCCTGTGATCCACTCGGGTCCCAGCGATCCGTTCGTGGCACAGAGCCAGGCTGCCCCTGGCTCCTCTGAGCACAGGGCAAGCAGGGTTTCATCTCTGATTGATGGGGCGCAGCCTGCACGGCGGGTCTGAGGGAGATCTGAGGCCCTCCTAATTTCATGGTGGACCTGTGAAGCGTCACATTAATCAGCGCTCTTTATGAGGAGTTCAAAGACAGTCAGAGATGTTGGTAGGGGCTCGTTTGAAACGCAGAGCAGAGGGTTTTCGGGGTTTTATCAATGACCTGAAGCTTCCACCCCCTCTGCCCAGCTGCCTCTCTCTCAGCTGTGGCTCTGTGGAATTTTCCAGGAGAATCCTGCAGCGCCAAGGGAAGCAGACGCCGCCCGTGACCATGCTATGCGGAGCAACAGGGAAGGCCTGGGGAAGGCTCCTTGCTCACGTGGGTCCTCATCGAGTATGTCTGGGGGCAGAGGTGGCTCAGAGCCTGTGCTGGCTCCAAAGAGATCAAGTCAGGGGTAGGAGCAGGGTGTGCCCTGTGTTGACCCGTTTCCTGCTTCCTCAGCCTGCCTGGCAGACACTGTCCTTATGAAGCCCACTGGCAGCTCTCTTGTCCAGAATGACAGAAGCTCTCTCACCAGCAACCAGGGGCCTATGCTCAGGGTAAGACTTTGATTGGCTCTGCTTGGTCACATGCTCATCCTTGGACCAATCACTGTGTACAGAAAGATGGAGTTCTGTGATTGGCCAGGTTGGATCTCCTGGTGTCTCTAGTTAAAGGAGGGACTCTGAGCAGAAAGTCAACTGTTCAGAGCGTTAGTTGCTGCAGGCTTGTCCAAAGAGTGGGCCAGGGAACACTGAAGGTGACAGATGTTCTGATAGGGGTGATAGGGGATCTGCGCCTTGCCTTGGAAGTGGTCTAACACTTGCTTTCTATCAATGCCAGGTGGGGTTGCCTGGCTGGGAGAAACCAGGGAGAGCACCGCAGTGCCTGCATGGGCCAGGCAGCTCTCACCGGCGCTGCCCTGTGACTGCATTGACTCTAAATTGTCCACTTTGCTGCACTGTGACCCCACCCATCCAGTTCCCTGTGCCCCTGACCACTCAGCCGGTCAGGTCTGGCCTGCAGGGCCGCCTGATCACATACATGGTTTGGAGGGTCATGTGTCAGGCCATCCTGGAGCCTGCTTAGGTGCCTCTGTGTCCCTGGAGCCATGGTCTGAGGTGGACCTATTCACCCAGCCTCTTCACTCCAAGAACAGTCTCTGATGATATGGGTCATAGTTATTTAGTTTTCAGTATTGCTGGCCACCAGCAAAACAGCTTAGAGCTTGGACAGTCATCTATAAATATCAGTAAATATCAATACTTTCAGTAAAGTAAAAAATTGTTATAGCTTAACTCAAATAACCAAAGTATTTTCAGAGCACAGCAAGTGAAACCAGACAGGCGGTGAAGTGCCAGCAGGTGTAGCTGTGGTAAGTGGTTCCTGCTGTTTTGTTTTAGGAGAGTGTAGGTTCAGAACCAGGCTGAGCAGTCTACCTAATGCTAGGAACATCACGACTAATAAAATAAGAACGACTTTGTTCTTCATAGTATCAGAGGAGGACAGAAAGCTAAGCAGTGGAGACCGTATGAAATAGCAACGCAAGGAGCTCGTAGGAAGCATGGGGCTGCTGAGATGAGGCCAGGAAAGAGCAGAGGTGTCCATTATTATGTCAGTGGAATGAACTGGCACATAAAACAAAGACAATTATGTATTAACTCTAAGAGAAATGACCTAGAGTAGTGAGAATGTTTCTCCCATCCAAGTACTAACCAAGCCCAACTCTGCTTAGCTTCCGAGATCAGAGGAGATCGGGCGCGTTCAAGGTGGTCTGGCCGTAGACAGTAATGAGAATATTTCTAAGTGAAGTAAAAAGGAAACAGGAGCACTAAGGGAGGTGTCACAAAACTGATGCCAGAAAGACTGAGACACTATTGAACCCCATGGAGAGTGGTTCTTTCTGCTGGTAAAAGTTCAGTAGACAATGAAGGTATAATGTTTATGAGCACAAAACCAATATCTCTGAGCAGAGCTTGGCTACAGGATAAGGATGTGTGATGAGCAATTCCACGAGAGCAGGAGGCCATCTGGGCCCTGTGGATGGCACAGGTGGAGCAGGACAGGTGTCAGGTGCTCGCAATAGTCTCGTGTCCCCTCTCTCTTGAATCAAGTGAAATCCAGCAAAAGCATCTGCCTGCCAAGACTGGACATGAGCCTGACCTCAGGCATTTGCCGGTGACCTGGGGGACAGACCTGCTCCTCTGTTCACCACAGCACTTGTGGCTGGTGTCCGGGCCTGGGCCAGGTGTGTCCCCTTGACCCTCAGTAGCTGCAGCAGTGAGTTGGAGGCCCCTGGACCAAGGGTGGCTAGTGGCGGCCCCGTAGTCCATCATTTCCCCCATGCCATGTGGAACATGGGCACTGCTGAGCCCTCTGTCTTCATCCTGCAAGGCTGCCCTAACTGAGTTCTGTGGCCCGGGTGGAGTACCTCGGAGTCCCAGTATCCACTGGCATGGCGTGGGGCTCATGTCAGGAAGGCCGGGCCTGGCTTCCCTTCCCCAGGTAGGGCACCTGCTCCCCCAGCATTTCCTACACATGAGGTATCAAGTAAGTGATGAATACAAGATTATTTTCAAAGTCCATGTAAGGATACTCTGTGGACAGGGTGTGTCCATGGTCGGCACTTGCCCTAGCTGCTGGGAAGGCACAGGCTGGTCTCCAGCTACATTATAAAGGAAATAAAGATAAAAACATCTAGGCGTGGCAGTGTAAGTCTATAATCCCAAGGCTTCAGAGGCTGAGGCAGGACGATCCCTGAGAGTTCAGTGCCAGCTTGAACAAAACTGGAAACAAACAAATAAACACCCAGAAATTACAAAAAGAGGACGGATTTCTTTTTCTTTGCTTTTTTGAGACTGGGTCTCGCTATGCAGTTGAGGCTGGCCTTGAGCTCACTTTTGTAGCCCAGGCTGGTCTTGAACTCACACTGATCCTCCTGCTTCAGCCTCCCAAGTGCTGAGATTATAGGTGTGCGCCACCATGCCCAGCTAGAGGACCAATTTCTTGAGAAAATAAAACCCTGTCTCTCTGTCTCTCTTATACTGGGGATTGAACTCAGGACCTTGTGCATGCTAGAGAAGCACTTTACCACTGAGCCATATCCCTAGCCCTCTATCTCATAAATAAAAGAGAAAAATAAAGTCAGCAGTGACAAAATAAGAATGAGAGTAAAATGTTACACGTCAGGGTTACAGCATGGAGTCTGGAACAACTGAGAAAATAAGTTCTAGTTTTAAAATTGTCAAACAAAATTAGAAATTATTTAAATGAAAAGACAAACCCCATGGAAAGTAGAACAGATAAAAAAAAATGAAATCATTAGAAAACTAAACAATAAAATTGATAAACAAAAATCAGAGCAGACTCTTTCAAAAAAACAAAAACAAAAACTAGTAACTAATAAAAAGTGGGAGAACGTGTGACTAAACGAAAAACCCGGTAAGACTGACTCCTGATAAACTAGAGCTTGAAGAGAGCAATGCTTACAACTTAAAGCTGAAAGGGTAAAAACTGTGACTGAAGAGGGGTTTTTTTGGTATCAGGAATTCACCTTAGGACTTGTGCTTGCCAGGCAGGTGCTTATGCCCCTGAGCTATCTCTCCAGTAAAGATATTTTCCAGAAGTCTGCATTATTACAATCAATAAAAGATGTGGCCAAGTACACAATGCACATTTGAGAAAGCTGCAAAGGTCGGAGCCACAGAGTGTGGCTTGTGCACGTGCAGTGGTATACGTGGTATGTGTAGCTGTGTTCCTGCGTGTGCCTGTGTGCATGTGTGCATGGTGTGAGCACAGTGTGTGAGTGTGCACAGTGTGTATGTGCCTGTGTGGTCTCCTGCACCTCCTCTGGCTTCCCAGCCCCTCCCTGTAGGAATGACACGAGGCCGGGGGTCCCTGGACAGCGTGTGCGTGCTCTGTGGGCCCCAGCCCCACTGGGCCATCTTCTTGCTGTCCTCAGTGTTGAGGAAGCTGACAGCCCGGATCGCAGAGCAGCTTCCCTGCTCTCTGACTTCCGGTCAGTGAACAGCAGGAGAGAGTAGGGCGTGGGGTACAGGTGGGTGAGGCCACTTAGCCTCTGAGGTCATCATGACATCAGGGACCACCACAGGGATAGGAGCAGGCAGAATCTTGGGTCTTCACTTACTATTAGAAGCACGATCCAGGTTTCCTTCTGGGGTGGTCAGGGACTTCAGAGTCATTTTGCAAAGAGCCACGGCGCTTCGCTTTGGCTGCGGATGGGTAGCTGAAGACCTGGAAGCAGAACGGTGGGGCCCTGCTTGTGGCGTTTGTGACCTTACGACTGGGGCTCAGACCCCTGCTGAGCGCCTCAGGGGAGCGTTCGCCGTTGGGGGAGTGCTGCCTAAAAGTGAGACTAGCCCTGAACCGACACACTCTCTTCCCTTCAAGCCCAGACCCCAGGGACATAGGTCCAATGTCTCCACTGTTGTCCTGAACCTGTGATAGCCCAGAGTCCAGGCAAGGCAGCTGAGCATGATGGAGACCCCCTCAGACAGGGGTGGCCTTTCTTAGGAGCCAGACCGTTGGCCACACGAGAGGGATCCACAGCTGCGACACCAGGGCTGAGACAGTGACCGCCGGGACCCAGCCGCTAGCTCATCCTTGCTGGTGGCCTGTGCCTTGCAGGCGGGCGGGGCCACACCGCTGCTCGGGGTGCACCCCTGCAGCTACCCACCCTGGGGCCCTTTCCTGCCCTCCTCCAGCTTCCCGTGGACAGCTGTGTTCCTGCAATGTGTGCTTAGTTTCACTCTGTTTCTACTAAAGCCAGGACTTGTACCAGCTGGCAACACTTCCTCCTTGCCTGTGGCATCGCTTGGCTCCCTCAGGCCTATAGGCTGTCCCCACCTCTGCCCTTCTGCGGAGGCCCTGGCTCTTCCCTGCTGGTGCAGCTGCCCCCACTGCCCACCTGGTGCCCCTTCCAGGAGACACTTGCTCCCCACCTCCAGGAGGGGACAGCATGGGGCTCACCCTTCCCATCCTTCAGGGTCCTCAGGGAGCTGAGCCAGAGGGCATCAGCTGAGCATGCCTTGTGTCCACTTGTCCATGCACTGGGTCCTTACAAGGCTCCCACCACGGACACAGGAAACTGGACACAGCGGGGACTCAGGGTCTCTTGTGGCCTCTTGGTTCTCCTGAAAGACCTGAAGCATGGTCCCCAAGACATACACAGAAACACAGCAGTGCTGAGTGGCCTGGGCTGGGCTCCCGAGAGAGGGACCAGAACAGATGGGCAGAGGGGACGGGGAGAGGCGGGGCCCAGAAGGCCTTTGGGTGCTCACATCCGCTGGCTAAGTGCCCTGGGCTTTCCATGTCTGGGGACTCAGCAGCGAAGACAGCCTTTGTAAGGCATCGCAGAACCCACTGGCCTTTGCATTCTTGCCCCTGGGTTCCTGAGTGCCTCTGCCGTCGTGCTCTGGGGTGGGAACATTCAGCAGGGCGGTTCCAACTGAGGCTGTCACCTGCTCAGGTCACAAAGTGGCCCTGGCAAGTGTGCAGCTGCTCAGAGTGGGGCTTCTGGGGGCGCTGTCCTGCCAAGCCCAGTGGTGGGAGCAGTGAAACATCCAGGGAGAGCGGGAGGACGGTTGCCTAGAGTGGTGCACAGGGAAGGGGCTCGAGGAATCCTGGGCTCAGGCTGCACAGAGCTGGGCTGGCTGGCAGAGTGCCTCCACCCTGTGCCACCCATGCCACCCAGAGGGCCCTGGCCTGGGCTGCCAATGCCCACATGCCTGTTGCCTGAGCCAGCGGTATCCACCTGCCCTGGTGTGCAGGAGCCCCTGTTCACAAGGTCTCAGATGCTCAGGACTGCAGTGGAGGACCCTGGACTGAGTGGCCCAGGCGCCGTGCTGGGAGTTAGTGTCCTTGTGCCAACCCAACCTCCCTCTTGCTTTTAGAGGAGGGCAGGAAAGGCCATGGCCCTGCACCACCAGTGCCCAGAGCTGGACCTGGACCTCAGCTTCAAAGCAAGAGTGTTCTAGGGAAGTGAGGCTGACCTGGGCCATCCCGCCAGCACGGGAGGCACAGGGAGCCCTTGGCTGTGCTTGGTGTAGGCTCTTGGCACCTCCCGGGCATGCAGGACCAGAAAGGAGGGGACAGTGTACCAGGTAATCAGTAGGGGATCAGTGGCCTGGAGCTTGGTGTCATTCAGGAGCTGAGAACAGGTAGTCCCTTGGGTGTAGAAATGGTCGGAGAAATGGCTGCCTGGTCCACTGTGTTAAGGATGTGTCGCAGGGTTGCAAAGGGTGATGCTACTGTCCCACTTGTTTCCCAGGCTCCTGGTAGCCCACGAAAGAGTCCGGCTCGAATGTGAGCTCCACCCGGACCCTAGGCTCTCGGCTGGTGCATGCCTGCCGGAAATGGACTCATATGGGTGGGGTCTTTGGTTAAGACAATGACACAGTCATTTAAAAGATTAGCAAGCACGGTGTGGCAGCGTGGCGCACTGTCGGCGAGACGCGTCACGCCTGGCGCCGTCAGCACTCCTGCTTTCCCTTCTGTGAATTCGTCGACCTGCCTCCTCTTCCGGCCAGAAGCTCGACTTTCAGCAACACTCTTTCCAGGGGCAGGTGTCTCCGTTCTGTTACCCTTGGTCGTGCTGACTAGTCACTTGCTTTACTTTACATTTGAGGTACAGACACTCCGCGCTTTCTGGAAACCCTTTTGTTGGCTCTTCATACATTAAAGCATCTCGAATCGCCATGAAGTTGGTTACATGTTCAATTATATTTTCATTAAAAGCCTTTCTAGCTTCTCAAATCAGCTTGCAGTTTACTTTGGGATGGGCTTTGGGCTGAGGCCCGCTTCATTTTTGTTCCCGTTCAGTTTTCCACACCATGGCTTGGCAGCTTTGCCTGGTCACCCATAGCACCCTCGTCTCAGAGCACGTGGCACCTCGGTCCACAGAGCTGATCCTCTGCATGACTCTGGCTGCCAAGTGAGCTGGGTGAGAAGCGAGCCGTGCTGAACGGCCAGGGCCAGCGCTGACCTCGCAGGAAGACTGGGTTCCGTTCTTGTCCAGGTTGATTTGTGTCCAGCATCACAGAGAGAGCTGAGGCCACGGACTGAGCTTCCACTGTCCTCTGCTCCCCGTGGGCCCAGCAATTTCAGGGCATGGTGCCGGGGTGAGCTCTACCACAGCCCTTTAGTTCTCCTTTTGAGGTAGGGCCTGGCTAAGCTGTTCAGTTGCCCTGGCTGGGCTGGAACTGAACTTTAGATCCTCCTGCCTCAGCTTCCCACAGTCCTGGGGTGAGGGTCTGGGCCTTCACGGGCAGCTTCCTCTAGTAAGCTCCGCACCACTGCGTTCCTTTCCCTATCGGAGCAGCCTCCACTTACCCTAGAGCCAGTGGCCTCTGCTGCTCCTTTCTCCCAGTGCTTCAGCTATGCTTGTCTCTTTCCTCTTTCAAAACATGTTCAGACCATCCCTTAGGCTTGGACCTTCACGGCATTAAACAACCCACAAGAATCTGGAGCAGTTTGGTGGACTACAGTGCAGTTTTCTCTCCATCTTTGTGTCTTATTGTGAAGCAATCACAGCTCTCTGCTGACATGCGGTGTCTGGGAGGGAGGGTTGCCAGTGCCTCTGACGCAGGACCAGACTGTACTAGCTGTTGCCACGTGAGAGGCAGCGTGGTGTGCGTGGCTGCAGAACTCAGCCCTCTGCTCTCGGGGACCCAGGCAGAGGTGTGTGGGGCCTGGAACTGTCGCTTTCTCGTGGCCAGAGCGGCCTTGGTGTCCTGGCCCAGGTGGCATCCTGCTGAGTGGGTGCCCTGGAGCTGCCTCAGCCTCTGAGGAAGCGGCCTGGCCTGGACCCTGAATCCAGAGGAGCTGCATCTTCTATTTCAGAGATGGAGCCGCTGTGTAAGCATTTCGCCTTTCCAGGTTCTGCTGCTTGAGAACATTTGAGAGTCTTGCCTTGGAGCCCAGGACCTGGCCTCCCGCAGCGCGGGGCCTGGGCCCCAGGAAGGAGCTCTTGAGGTCTGGGAGTTTTCCTGGCAGCCTCAGCTTCCCGACGCGTGGGTGGCCTTCAGATCTGCTTACACATAAAACCAAAGCAATGCTTAGCTTGAATTTTAAAGGCAAAGGGAGCCATGTGAGCGGAAGCGGCCCCGAAGTGTCTTTTCTTCATTGGGAACAGCCCTCCAGGAAGGAAGAAGGTGGCAGGGAGCACAGCGGTCCCTGGACCCCAAGCTGGCTTGGGTGGGGAGACTGTGTTCGCCTTCCCAGGAATAGCAAGTGAGATTGCCCTCCTTGGTGGCTTCGGGGACTTGGAGTGTGCACTTCTGGTGGAAGCTCACAGACAGACTGGCCCCTCCGCCTGCTGGCACACACGGGGGCGGGGGGCACACAGGGAGTGGCAGCCACAGCCTGTGGCCTCTGATTGATGGGCCCTGATGGGGCAAAGACAGCGGCGCTTTCTTCCTTGTCTTTCAACCTTAGCAATTCAACTGCTGTGGCCACTTAGGATTTCTCCAGAGAAATGGCAATAGCAGCTCAGAATCTTAAAAACAATGTCCTTTGATCTCAGAGTTCCAGGAAATAAAACACCTTTACAGTTGTGGAACCAGACAGGGCCACATTTGCAGAGGGTCCACGTCCAGGGTGGCCGCCTCTAGGCGGCTGGCGGTGCTGCGTTGTCTCCACGCAGACCTCTGCTGGGCTTCACAGAGGATGTACAGCCTGTGGCCCCACCCAGGTGGGGACCCCGTGGGACAGGTGCGGCGTGGCTCAGCCGTGGCTGCCCAGGGCCTGGCCTTGGACCTGGAAGCCTGTGTCTTCTGAGCAGGCACAGGAGGACGCATCCCAGGGTGGCACCTAGCAAGTTTTGCTAGTCCCGAAGAGGGATTAGCGCTGGGGTGGGGGGCTGTGTGCTGGAGCCGTTCCACACAGAAGTCCTCACCTCAGCTTTCCCAGGAGCATTTCCAGGGGTGGGGCTTTCACAAGGAAGTTAAAGTGAGGTCTTTTGGGTGTCCCTGATCTATTGTGATGCGTGTCCTTAGAAGTTAGGACATAGGCACCCAGAGAGACAGGCACTGGAGGACACAGCAGGAGGCTGCATTTGCCAGCCAAGGGGGCGGGCGCAGGGCACCCAGTGCTGCAGCTGCTGGTCCCTCGCCTGCTCAAGCTGCCCTCGGTTGCGTTGATACTGGGACCTGTGTTGGCCGCCAATGGTGTGGCAGGAGTTCTCACGCTTCTTGCATTAGAGATAAGCATTTGTGGAGCCTGTCAGCCCTGCAGGATGGGAGCTGGGTCCCCAAGACCTCTGTAATCACACAATGCTGACGAACTGGGGGGCGTCGGTGCCCCAGGTGCAGGGCTTTTGCAAGCTCCCAGGTAACACTAAGGGCGATGCTGGCGTGCTGGGGTCACCTTGGTCACCACAGGGTGCTGCCTGCACTTGGCTCTCGGGCGGGACCTCCTGAGCCCATGAGGGCCTCTGAAAGTGGATTCAAAGCCCTCTGTGGCAGGAAGGCTCATTTCCTCTGAGTGGGACCAATATTCACACAGGCCACACACACAAGGCTTATAGAGCAACTATTTTTACGGGCATCTCCAGTTCGTGAAAAAAATTCATGGAGCACCCTGCGATGGTCCATACACTGCTGTCTGTTCCCTGCTCACATAAAGTTTTAAAAAGCAGTTATTACTTTTCCATAACCAAGCATCTTTGTGGGATCAAGGCTCCACTGAGTCTGATAACAGAAACGTGTTCTCCTGCACTCTGTCATCTCAGGAATCCTTCTCTGTCTCCCTAGGCCGAGGCTGGGGCTGGCAATGACCATCTGCCCTGGGTGTCCAGTTGCTGGTGGTCTAGACAGCTGGGCTGACAGAAGTGGTCCAGCCTGCTCTGGAGCAGCCCCAAGGGGAAGTAGGCGGGAAGGACAGTGGGCCTGGTGGATGGTGTTCTGCAGCGTGGCACCAGGGCACGCAGCACCCAGGGTGCCTTCCCCAACCGTTTGACCCGGGACTTCGGGATGCAGCTGCCTCTCTGAGGCTTTGGTGAGGCTCTGTGGTGAAGCCTGAGTCATGGCTGTGGAGAGGCTTTGGACTAGATGAGAAGTGCAGGTTCAGACTGGCCGGGCAGGGAGGTGTGGCCAGGATGGGGCCAGTGGGGTGGCCTGGGAATTCTCTAGGGCTCACGTGCCCAGGACTCAGTGACCTGTGGCAGTGCAGAGCCTCTCTAGGGCTCCTTGAGCCTGGTGCCAGCCTCTCCCTGTGTGCTGCACCTTGAGGTCCAGATGCTGGACACAGAACGTTCTGGCAAGCAGGATTCCAGAGAGCACCTCCTGTGCACAGAGCGACTTCCTCTTGGCGTCTCTGTGCTGTCTGCTGGTTTGTCCAGGTCCTGGCTGTCGTGTTGTCCTGTGATGAGGAGTCCCATGGGCATGGTCACCTGTGCCACCTGGCAGGCCCTGGTCAGTGGGAGGTGCTGTGGGCGGTTGCTATTTTCTATGGATTACATGACTGGAGCCCCTCTGGGCAGCCCCACAGCATGGACTCCCCGTGGCGTGGACTCCTTGTGGTGTGGACTCCTCATGGTGTGGACTCCCTGTGGCAAGCTGTTGTGCTCTCCGGAGCTGCTTGCTCTTCTCTTCCCTCTCAGGGGCTCCTGTTCACTCTGCCTCACCCAGCTGGGCAGAGCAGCTGTGCTCTTGCTGGTTCCTCTTACAGGTGGGCAGAGGCTGCGAGGGGACAAGCGATCCCAGGGAAGGGACCAACACCTGGAGCTAGACTTCCAGCACAGCTGCGCACTTGGCATCTTAGATTCTTCTTGTCTGCCTTTAATCTTTATTAAACTGCTTACAAAATCAACACCCTCTTCCTAACTTTCACAAAGTAGCATGGTTGACGTAAAGCAGGCTTTGGATCCAGAAGGATCCAAACATAATCCCCACCTCACCGCCTACTTGCTGTGTGGCCTGCTACAAGTGACTTGGCCTCTCTGAACCTGTCTCTGCCTGTCTGACAGGAGCGGGTGAGACCTGCCTGTGTCCTGGGGTAGCTGCGAGGCCCCCATCAGGCGTGATGCCCCACGGGCTAGGTGCACAAGCTGGCTTTACACAGTGGCATTTTTGGTGGAGGTGTAACTATCAGATGCTGCATCCTCAAGGAATGTCATGTGGTGAGACACCGAGTCCTCTGAGCATCGTTTCTTCTGGATGGAAACAGTGGGGAGGCCAAACAGGAGGTGGCCCCTTCCAGAAGCGTGAGGAGAGCCAGAGCCCCGCGCCTTCCGTGGAAGGCGAGGCCCTTGTAAAACCTGCTTTTTGGAAACTAAGAATTATGGGGAATGACATTAATTTAAAAGCTTTTAAGGAACCAATTCACCTGTGAAAGTGCTCCCCAGGTGAGGGCCTTCCTGTGCGGAAAGCACCCGGCCTTTAAAAGGATTTCAATTAACGTTTCTGAGCAGTGCACCGGCGGCAGGGGAGCCTGCCGCTCAGGAGCCAGGGCACCAGCCAAGACTTTTACAGTGGAGCTGGTTTTCTCCCCAGGAGGTTGAAATAATACTCCCTGCACTTAGCCCACCGCTTGGTCGGGCCGTGCCAAGAATAAGCTCCGTGTCCCTGGCTGCCGGCGGCCCTCAGCCCTGAGTGCAGCAGCCTGGGCAGCAGCTGGAGGCCCCTGGGCCTGGGCCTTCTTGCCTCCAGTGCTGCATTCACCTGGCTGGCGCCCCTTAGGGCTGTATCCTGACCTTAAACTGACCTTGAACTGAATAGCACTGCGGTGATGGTGAAGGGCAGCAGGGGGCGAGTCCTGGCCAGACCCGGCTGGCTGCCAGCCCAAAGCTGCAGGTGGGGGTGTTGAGGGGTGCAGCAAGAGTAGCTAGGAAAGTCTGCTGGCCTCAGAGTAGCTTCTGGCTGGCCTAGTTCTGGGCCTCAGGTAGCCAAGGAAGTGAGGGGCTGCCTAGGAGCCTTCTGGGCTGACGCCCTTCCGAGTTAAGCATCCGCCCAGGCACAGAAGGCCCACATCCCTGCACCACGGAAGGGGTAGCAGGGAACCCAGCTTCCGTAGGCTGAGTCCTGCGCATGCGCCCGTGGACTCTGCAGCTGTGGTGGCCCCAGCCCTCATGACCACATTACTGACTACGCAGAACTGACCCTGTGGGTGCCATGACAGCTCCCTCAGGGGCATAAATGCTCAAGAATCCCAGTGCCTGAGGGAGGGAGGGACCGAGCCAGCTGCTCATTGACGGGAGCCAAAGCTTAGACTACATGCTCCATCTCACCCTAAAACCCCGCACTTAAAACCTTAGCACCGAACCCCCTTGCACTGTGAGCTCTTCCCTGGCTTTGTCCTACCCCATGGAGTTAATCTGTTCTTTCCCTTTCAGATAAATCATCAATCAAGTGACTTTTCGGTGTCCTGCTCCCTCACGCAGCCCCCTATTCTTTCTGAGCTGACCTTTCCATCTCCTGATCTCACTGCTCCCCTCACTGGCCAGTCAGCAGGCCACCTCTTCCCAGCACGGCTGTCAGATCCATCCGTGCCGTGAGGCACTGCCTGGACATCCCGAGAGAGCAGGGCACCAGGAAGCCCGGCCTGCTGCCTGCACGGCGTCCCAGGAACAGGCTGGGCTAGAGGCTATAGGTTCTCCACAGACGTCTGTTGCGGGTAGCAGGTGATCCGTGCAGTTGGCCACTGATTACCTGTTCCGGGAAACTTGGGCTTGACAAAGGCAGTCTTTCTGCCCGTGAAATAGGCACCCTGAGTTTTGGAAGAGCCTGACTTTTTCTCTCTCCAGCGTCCTCTTTCCTTGCCCCTTGAAGGCCCAAGGGCTCGCATAGCCTGACAGTGGGGTCTTGGCGTCTGATTCCATGTGAGCCGCCATTGGTCCTGTCCGAAACTCACACTGTATGCAAAGCCTTGAAGAAGATGTGCACCATTTGACTGAGAAATGCCACTTCTCTTTCCTTACTTTTGCAGAACAATCGCTGGCCTTCCTTTTCAGGCTAGCTGATTCCCAGCCATGTTGCTTAGAACAGGAAAAACCTGGACACAGTCTGTCCCCTGTCTGTCTGGTGCTTTTCTTCTTTTGTGTGTCTGGGTTTTCTTGCCATGCACCAGTCATCGAGAGCAAGGAGACTCCTTAGAGATGCCAGACTGCCCCGGCTGGCTCACTCCCTCGCTCAGGGGCTTGCCTGGTGGGGGCACTTGCTATGTGCTGTAGCGTGGGTACACCAGTCTTGTGGCAGGACTCATAACTTAGAGTGAGGGAGGAGGTAGTTAATGGATGGTAGGCAGGCTGGAGTTGTTCACGCGGAATGCACACTAATGTTTGCTCCATGCCCTTTCAGGACTCAACAGTTCGTGTGTTTCCTGCACTGAGCAGTCTGGCATTGTTGGGCTGGGGCCACAGTTTGTCGTATGCGTCACACCAAGGAGCACAATGTTGGCCTCTATGTGTGAGGCACCTTGGGCTCTGTAGTCTCCAAGCGACCTTCTACTGCTCCCACTGTCCTGTTGGGTTGCTCAGCTTTTTTTTTTTTTTTTTCTTCTTCTTTTTTTTCTGGTGATACCAGGGATTGAACTCAGGAACTTGTACTTGCCAGGCAAGTGCTTATTTCACTGGGCTATCTCCCTACCCTTCATCTTCTTATTGTTGAATTTAAGGAACTCCTTGTACTATGTAGACAATAGCCCATAATGAGATGCACCTTCTGCAAACATTCTTTTTAAGATTAAGTTCATTGGTATGATTCAGATATACATAATGATCACATTCATCTTAGAGAAGTAGTACCTGTATATGACATTGGAAACATTTTCTCTTGGTTTCTGGCTTGTCTTATTCTCTTGACAGTATTTTTTTGTATTTTTTGCACCATAAATTTCAAATATTAATTACTTTTAATGAAAATTTTCATGACTCATATCTGTCTTAGTTACTCTTCTCTTAATTGCTGGGACAAATACCTGACACCCAAAGTGAAATAAAGAAAGGTTTATTTAGCTCACAGTTGCTGGAGGCTTCAGTCCATATTTGGCAGGCCCAAGGCAGAGAGGCACATGGCAGAGCGCAGCAGTTCATGGTAGCAGAACAGCAACAATGTGGGGTCAGAGGCAACTGACCAGCCAGGGGAGCAGAGAGCAACAGAAAGAGTCTGTCTCTCTGTCTCTCTTTATATTACATCAGGCTCTCTGTCTCAGCCTATCCACCTTAGGCCACACCCATAATCCCAGCAGTACTCAGACCCATAACCCCATCTGTACTAAAATACGTAATCCCCGTGGATCATGAGTCAAGTCTCAAACTCTAGAAACCCTGCCGCGTGGTTGCATGAGGCTTTGGGGGACAACTAGACACGAACCATAGCAATGTAATTATTGTAGCATCTAACAGTCACCACTATGCTGAAGGGTATCAAGGTTTTCTCCCACATTATCTTCTAGGAGACTCATAATTTTGCATTTTATGTTTAGGTCTTCATCTGTTTTCTTTCTTTCTCCTTTCTTTCTTTCTTCCTTCCTTTCTTTCTTTCTTTTTTTCTTTCTTCCTTCTGGTTTTTTTTTTCTTTTTTTTTTCAGTATTGTGTTGCCTACTTGGAGTATTGTGGGTCTTTATCTCCATCTTGGAATTAGTCTATGAACCTAAAATAATTTGCTGAAATTTTTTTTTAATTATTTATTTATTTTTTTCTTGTTTGAGAACCTTTGTTTGTTTATTCACTCATTTTTTTTTTTTTTTTTTTTTTTTTTTTTTTTTTTT
>PVJA010031171.1:0-25134 GCA_004027025.1 Myocastor coypus | reverse complement strand
GCCCACACACTGTACTCTGTAGAACGATTGTGAGGACAATATGCAATATGTCAACTTTCAAAGAAAAGAAGGGGGAAAAGAAAAAAAAAAATAATGTTGATTTAGAAGGGTTAATGTTTAATTGTTTGATCAATCTTATATACCTATATGTATTAATCTAAACTGATCTGATGATGAAAATATGTAATGTAACCCGTGTTAAATTTAAACAATAAAAAAAAGAATAAATAAATAAAAGAATAGGGAAAAGAAAAAAAAAGTAGAACCTTAACCTGGGAGCATATTGCTAACATTAATCTTAGTTTCCATGACATCTAGGGTTAGACTTTGTAGTAGTGAAATGAAAATCTTTATTTTAAAATTGAAAATGTACAACTTTAGCTCTTCTTTTTTAGTGAATTCCTATTTTAGCCTGTCTATTTTCTTTTGTCCGA
Organism: Myocastor coypus; assembly: GCA_004027025.1. Classification (NCBI taxonomy): domain Eukaryota; kingdom Metazoa; phylum Chordata; class Mammalia; order Rodentia; family Myocastoridae; genus Myocastor; species Myocastor coypus. Next base: position 24,700 of record PVJA010031171.1, on the reverse strand, counting down.
TGAACTCACCCTGATTTTTTTGTGTGCCTTGTTCATGCCATTTTTGTAGCATCTATGTAACATTAAGTCTATTTTTTTCCCCTGAAGCAACTCTATATTCGATTTTACTTTTTGTTATTCAGTTAATTTTTAATCTTTTTCTTCTGTTCAAAAATAAATTTATCAAGGCCAGGCATGGTGGTGCATGCCTGTAATGTCAGCACTTGGGAGGCTGAGGCAAGAGGATCAGTGCAAGTTCAAGACCTGACTGGGCTACAACAGTGAGCTCAAGGTCAGCCTGAACTGCATAGTAAGACTCTGTCTCAAAAAGACAAAAAAAAAAAAAAAAAGGAAGAAAAAAGGAAAAAAGAAAAGAACTTTATCAAACTGGGATGGGATAGGATAATGGGATTGTAGAATTATTTCTAAATAAGTAACTTCTTTAAAAAAAAAAAAAACTAATTGAATTTCATTGTATTTGTTCTGTCTTATTTTCCTTTTTATTTTTCTTGTGGTTTTTAAGAATGACTTTTAGCTGGTATAAATATAAGGTCCTTAGAATAGGCTAGTGCATAATTTTATAGTTGATCTGATAAAAAGAAGCCTTGGGTCTTTAATATGAGTCTTGGAGTCATAATATTGTATGACAACATCATATTGTAACTTTTTCTGAAGGTCTTAATGTTAGGAGATTACCAGAAGTTGTGCATGGATCATTGCTTTAGGTTTAGGCTTAATGAGTGTTGACAATTAGAGAAATGGTCAGAATCCTCTGTGCAGGCCAGTATCTCTCAACCAAAAAAGCCACCCTAGTCAATCAAGGTCTTTGGTTGATTTTAACCAGGGCTCTCTTTTGGTCGTTATGTCTTCTTTATTAAAACAAGAATCCTTCTAATCCTGAGGCTTTTGCTTAAAGATGTATATCGATTGTCTTTCTTGTTTTAGGACCCAGATGATGTAGTGCCAGTTGGCCAAAGAAGAGCCTGGTGTTGGTGCATGTGCTTTGGACTAGCATTTATGCTTGCAGGAGTCATTCTGGGAGGAGCATACCTGTACAAATATTTTGCACTTCAAGTAAGTATCTTTTTAATTGAAGAATAGATTTTTAAGAGATAAGGCCTCACTAAGTTGCAGAGGCTGGCCTCAAACTTGTTATTTTCCTTTTTCAGCCCTCCAAAGTGCTGTTATAGACCTATTGCCACCATGTATTTTATCTTTGGCTTTTTTGGGGGGAGGGGTCATCAAATATATTAGAAAATTTTCTCTAGTTCTAAGGTTATGCCTTTAGACAGAAAGACATGATTTAAAGCTGTGTTTAAAAATTTCATCACAAGTTTTCCATATTTATTGGTTACTTTTTACTCATTGCTAGGACAAATACTCAACACTCAAATTGAAGGAAGGAAAGGTTTATTTAGCTCACAGTTACTGGAGGTTTCAGTCCATATTCAGCTGGCCCAAGGCTGAGTGGAACAGGGCAGAGAGCATCCAGTTCATGGTGGCAGAACAGCAACAATCGTGACAGAGGCAACTGACCAACCAGGCTAGCAGAGAGCAACAGCCTGAGTCTGTCTCTCTGTCTCTCTTTATATTACATTCAGGCTCTCTGCCTCAGCCTATCCGCCTTAGGTCACACCCATAATCCCAGAAGTATTTAAAACACATAATCCCATCAGTACTAAAGCATATAATCCCTGGGATCATGAATCAAGTCTAAAGCTATAGAAGTCCCCACCCCATGATTGCATGAGGCTTTGGGGGGACCATTAGACATAAACCATAACACTATACGTGATAGATATTCTTTCTCCAAAAGCAGAATAATAATATTTTGAGACACAGCTGACAAAAAAATGGTATTTCAAAATTAAGCTAATCATTTTCCTGCCATAGTCAATGGCTAAGTAGCACAGAATCATGAGTTGCCAGTTGAGTAAAAATACATTAGCCATAAGTGTTGTTATGTTGATAAACTTATCACCTGACAGCCAGCTCCAGTCCCCTTCACCCTTTGCCCTCAGGCCTAGAGACCACTGATAGTACACTTCTCTGCCACTTGTTAGTCATTGGTTTCTCTAGAGCATTGTGACTTCAGCAGTGATGTTGAAATGATTTAGGGTGAGAGTTGCTTATAGTTTAGGAGTGTTTGTTACCTTTGGGTTAGGACATTTTTCTTGCAGTTAATTTGCTTTGTGATGTATTTCTGTTGTCAGTAATTCAGTATGCTTTCCTCCCCTTAAAGAATGTTTATACTGGGGATCGAACTTTGAGACCTTGCACTTGCCAGGCAGGCATTTATTTATGTTGCTATGCAGCTGAGCTATCACGTTGGTCCCCCTTTTAAGGAATCTTGAAGGGAAATTTACTTTGAGTTTTTGATTAGTTCATACACTTTATTTTTCCCTTTTTGGCAGTACTAAGGATTGAACTCAAGATCCTGCATTTACCAGGCAGGCTCTTATGCTGCTGAGCTATCTCCCTGGCCTAGTTCACATATTTTAAACTTATAAAACTTGGAGAAATGGATACAGTTTCAAAAAATAACTGATTTTGAAATATTCTGCTAAAGAATGTATAAATTTTATGTTCATTTTCTATAGTCAAGATAATGGCTTATTGGTACACATTGCTGAAGTACTGGTTATATTTTACACATTTTTTTATAAGAAATATATATGATACAAGAAAAATCCTTTGCAGAGGTAAGATTTGGTGCCAAAGTATTTATTGTACAGTTCCCAGTCTTTACTTTATGTGTATTTTTTCATATATGTATTTTCTACTTAACTGTGATAAAATTTAGGAAAAACAATTACCTGTATTCATATGAAAATTTCGCAAAAATTACCCTCCTCCACTTTTGACTAATGAAAAGGAAAAAGTTGAGAGAGCAGACTCAGGACTTCATTCATGAAGTGATGCAAGGCATGCGTCCCACCACTGAACTAAGTCCCTAGCTCTTTTCCAAAAAGGCACGGGGATCATTTGATAAGTAAACTTTATTAAAAATTTTAAGTTTGTTCTTTCTGAAAGGTATTACTTCAGTCTGAATATATTCTTTTGTGAAAAATAATGCCTGTAGATAAAGTAGGTCTATGTGTTTGTTCAGATATACTTGTTACTAGGTAGATAATTGCTTTTGTATTGTGTTTTTAAGGAACACAAAAGAGCAAAGAGAAAATCAGAGTCAGCTGCTTTTCTCCTTCTTCTAGAGTCATTTTTTAAAGAATACTTCAAAACCTAAACTTAAAGAAGGTGCTAAACTCTGTAATTAAACTGTCTAATTTGTCATCCAAAAGTAAGAGTTTGCAAGTGAAATGCTATTTAGATAGAGGTGGCAGCTTAAGTAATACTTACATTTAAAAACCTGTCTCACACTGAATTGCTGAAATGAGTGTTTAAATTCTCTCTAGCCAGATGACGTGTACTACTGTGGAATAAAGTACATCAAAGATGATGTCATCTTAAATGAGCCTTCTGCAGATGCCCCAGCTGCTCGCTATCAGACAATTGAAGAAAATATTAAGATCTTTAAAGAAGAAGAGGTTGAATTCATCAGTGTGCCTGTTCCAGAATTTGCAGATAGTGATCCTGCCAACATTGTTCATGATTTTAACAAGGTGAGCCAATTGTCCCAAATTGTAAAAAGTATAATCACAGGTACAAAGTACAGGACACACACACAATTTCTTACTTGCAACATTGTACTTAGAGCTCAGTTTTTACTTAAAAAAATAGACTTGGGTTTCCCTACATTAAAAGGTAAATTATTAGTACTTGGTGGATCTGCTGGATTTGAAACAAACCCCTTTCTCACATCCCCCCGCCCTCCCATGGGGACTGAACTCAGGACCTTGTGTTTGCCAGGCAAGTGCTTATTCTACTGAGCTATCTGCCTGGCCCATATCGTGCTTTCTTTTATTTGTTGGCCTTGCCTGTTCTGAAATCTTGCTTATGACTTTTGTTTTTATTCCGCATCCAACATTTTCTTAGATAAGAGATCATTTATTTTCCCATTTTTTTGTAGCATTTTAGGAAATTAATGATTTGTTAATCTGTTTGTAAGTTCTCATTCTGCATTTTACTCCAGCTTTTCAAATTTTATGTTCCTGGTGGAGTCGAAGTAACAACCCAAGTCTTGCTTCTGGTTCAGACCTTTTGCCATATCCACATTGTCTGTTTTTCTCATTTACACTTTACCCCCAAACATTCTTTTTTTCTTTTCTTTTTTTTTTTTTTTTTAATTTAGTACAGGGTCTGTAGGGTCTCACTACACAGATTGAACTCCTGGTGATCTCCTGTTTTCAGTCTCCCAAGTGTTGGGATTACAGACATGTGACACTACACCCAATCTCGTTCACCCTCAGTGTGCCCTGGCAAAAGGCCCAACACAGCACACCTAAGAACCATAGTCACTGAGACTGCCTAAGCAGGCACTTAGTCTACTGAGCTATTTTGCCATCTGTTAAAAATAAATTCTTGATAAGGATTGCATTTATTAGCAATTATTTTTTCTCCTTATTTCCCTGTCTGTTCCACCAGAACCTTAATGTGTGAATTGCAACTGATTTTTTTTTTTTGTACTGCTACTTCAATTTTATTTTTTTTTTATTTTTGTCTTTTTGAGACAGGGTCTCGCTATGCAGTTGAGGCTGGCCTTGAGCTCACTTTTGTAGCCCAGGCTGGTCTCGAACTCACACCAATCTTCCTGCCTCAGCCTCCCGAGTGCTGGGATTACAGGCATGTGCCACCACGCCCGGCTCTGAAGCAACTGATTTTTATACATTCTAAAGCCCACCTGTTTTTTTTTGTTAATGGGACCAGTTATTTAAAATTCAGTTGCTGCCCATCTTAAAGGCACTAATCTAATGAAAACACATCTTTTTTTCTTCCCAGAAACTCACTGCCTATTTAGATCTTAACCTGGATAAGTGCTATGTGATCCCTCTGAATACTTCCATTGTTATGCCTCCCAGAAACCTGCTGGATTTACTCATTAACATCAAGGTATAAAAATTCTTACTGTTTTCAGTTAATAACACTGTTAGTACCTGGGAATTCCTTATTGAGAAGTTATCTCTTTAGAGCCATTTTAACATAATATAACCAAGAATCTTACAAAAAAAGGACTCAGACTTGTAGTTTTTTAAAGTTTTTAATTTCAAAATTAGAATATTTGTTAGATTATGTTTAGTTTTCCCAAAGAACTATAGAATGAGTGTTAGCCAGCTCCCTAATTCTAATGCCATAGATAATAAGTAGATAAATGGGCATAGCTATATTCCAGTAACACAGTGCTATGCACCTAGCCATGAAGATTGCTTGAATTTAGGAACTAAAAGCCTGTCTGGGAAAGATAGTGAGACCCTGTCTTTAAAAAGTAAAAAAAAGTGGTATAGAAATAGATGGTAGGTAGATCTCTGTTCACCAATGTAATATGTAAAAATTTTGTGTTTTTCTAATATGCTCAATATATATTTTGAGACACTCAAGTTATTTTCTAAATGTAGGCTGGAACCTATTTGCCTCAGTCATACCTGATTCATGAACACATGGTTATTACTGATCGAATTGAAAACATTGATCACTTGGGTTTCTTTATTTATCGACTGTGCCATGACAAGGAAACTTACAAATTGCAACGCAGAGAAACTATTAAAGGTAACACTTTTTAATATTGAAATGCTAGCAGAAAAGTTAATAGTGCCATTTTGTTGTGTTAAATGATTTAGACAAAGCTGAGTCATTACGTGTATTTGCTGTGAGGTTTCACTTTAATTCTAAATTTCATTCTTTTCTGCTGGTGAGAAAGGAAGGCCAGGGTGAAATGTCATTGCTGTGAGATGCTGGTACCATGCCTTCCAGGTAGCTCCCCAGTCTGACTTTCATCCACCTTGTAGCCCAGCACACTGACTAGAATCTCATCATCCAGGTTTGACCAGCTCTTTATCTGTAGTCTTAAGATCTGAATCCAAAGCAGGCTTTTGAATGTGCCTTTTGCCTTTACATTGAGGAGCAGTTAGGTTAGCAGGAAAGGAATTTGGCTAAGGAATTAGGAACATTAATACAACTAATTTGTAGCTTTGTAATGTCACACACTTTATTTTTGCACTTAAAATATAAGGCTAACAGTATGTTTGATTTCTTTTCCGTTGTAAAAATAAAATGAAAGTATGTTTGACAAAAATGTAGAAAGTGCCATGGAAAAACAATGTACTGTGATGTCTGTATGATCATGTCACCCAATGAAAGTGCTATCCTGGCTTTTTTTTTTTTTTGGCAGGCAGGCTTCAAACTCACGACTTTGCACTTGCCAGGCAGGCACTTGTGCCATGGAGCTATCTCCCCAGCCCTTATCCTGGCTTTTTAACAGTGGCACTTTTAATAATATCTTTTCACTTTGGCCTGATGAATCTGAAAACTACAGCTTCTTTCCTTAAACTTTAAAATTATCTATTTCATAATTTCCTCAAAGTCAAAAATTGATACAGTGAAATTTGCCCTTGTCAATGACAGTTTTAAGTTTCTGCAAATTCACATTTGGTCAAACGACACCACCATAATCAAGAAACAGAACTTTTCCATTAACTTCAGGTTCATAAATTTGTAGCTGGGCGTGGTGGCTCAGGCCTGTAATCCCAGCACTCGGGAGGCTGAGGCAGGAGGATTGGTGCAAGTTCGAGACCAGCCTGGACTACAAAAGTGAGCTCAAGGTCAGCCTCAACTGCATAGCGAGACCCTGTCTCAAAAAGACTAAATAAATAAATAAATAAATAAATAAATTTATAAGTTGTGAGGCATTATTATAGTTATGATCTAAAAGTGTATAGCTCAGAAAAAGTGGTTTCTCTAGTGTAAACAAAACACTAGAAGCTTATGAAAGTAATGTAAAATCAATAAGAATTAATGTGAATATTTGTTACAAAAGCAACAAAAATTTGTAAACCTTTTTTCTGCCAAACAGGTATTCAGAAACGTGAAGCCAGCAATTGTGTCACAATTCGGCATTTTGAAAACAAATTTGCTGTGGAAACTTTAATTTGCTCTTGAACAGCCGAGGAAAACATGGAGAAAAATTTAATGCCACAGCATAACCACACCCTTTGTATTTTGTGCAGTGATTATTTTTAAAAATCTTCTTTCATGTAAGTAGCATACAGGGCCTCACTATCTTTTTATCTCATTAATTCAATTAAAAACATCTTTAAAAAAAAGTTTCCTTCTTTCTAAGTGTAGTGTCTTTTTTGTTTGAATTTATAAGTATATAAAGTCTAGATAATAGTCCACTTCACCATAGATTGTAAGTATTAGGAAAAATTAAAATTTCTTTAAATCATTTATCTGGATTTGTTTTACTTATGCATTTTCAAGAGGAAGGGTTCTATAAGGAATAATCCTATATATATGGAAATGGACCACTGTGACTTATTTGTAGTGTTAGTTGCCCTGCTACCTAGTTTATTACCACATTTAAGCACACATTTTTTTCTCTTAATTAAAATATGCAGTATTTTCATTGTTGCATTTAACTATTTAGAGTATGATTTCTACCTTGATGTTTCATTATCCCAGGCATCTGCTGTAATATTTTAGAAAATGTTTGGAATTTAAGAAATAACTTGTGTTACTAATTTGTATAACCTATATCTGTGCAATGGAATATAAATATCACAAAGTTGTTTGACTAGACTGTGTGTTGTTTTTCCCATATAATAAAGCCAAAGAATAATTTGGTTTCCATATCTTAAGGAAATTCACATAAAGAAACTTCAACATCTAGTTCTTTATATGTAGTAAAGTGATAAGACTTTAAAATAAAAATAAGTCATTAATATCTAAACCATGTTCTTTACAAATACTACTGGAGGAAAGCCTCAGTTTGGATGCTATTTAAGATATGGTGTTATAGATTTGTCTTCGTTTTTTTTTTTTTTTTTTTTTGGTGGAACCGGGGATCAAACTCAGGACCTTGCATTTGCCAGGCAGGCACTTGTGCCCCTGAGCTCTCTTCCCAGCCTGTCTTCGTTTTATTTTGTTTGAATTAATAGAAAGGCTATTAACAAGTCTAAAGTTTCCAAGGAGCATGAAACACTTGTTTTTTTGTTTTTTTTCCTGAAAATATTGTGATACTTTGGGTCAAAGTAGTGACTGTTTCCACTATGTAGTCCAGGCTGGCCTGAACCCACTGTGATCCTCCTGCTTCAGCCTCCCCAGTTCTGGGATTGCCTGGCTTTTGTTTGTTTTGAGATGAGGATTCCCTGTGCTAAACAGAGTGCCCAAGAGATCCTCTTAACCTCACCTGAATAGCTGGGACAACAGGCGTGAACCATGGGGCCCAGCAAGTTGTGGTATGGATTTTTTTTTTCCTTTTTTTTTTTTTTTTTTTGTATTTTAGGGAGGGGTCTACAAGGTGTTCAGATTTCCACTAGATCAGACTCAGTGATCCGCCTGTTTAAAGCCTCCGAAAAGCTGGGATTACAGGTGCGCGCCACCACGCCCAGTCTCAATTGCCTCATCAGCTTGCACTGGCATGGGTACCAGCACTGCACAGCAGGCCCCAGCATTGAACCCCTGGCCTCTGCACCTATTTCAGGCTCTTCAATCTGCTGAGCTATTTGACTGGCCCTTGTGATTTTTGTATTTTTAAGGTTGTTTGCTGGCTGAAATAATTCATAATCCACCACTATTCATAATTCCTGAAACTAACTTCACTGTAAATTCCTGAGACAAAAAAATTTTAATTCTGCCTTAGGAGGCCAGCATTCTTAATATTTCAAAAAGACATAAAAAGTTCTGGTTTGGAAACCAACTTCTTTTTTTTTTTTTTTTTTTTAACTTTATTTAATTATTTATGTTATGGCCAGCTCAGTCCGCCCTGGGAGTAGGGCTGGCCAGCATGTGGTAATGGGGTTGCCTGAGCTTGCCTAATCAGGTGCTTTAGACCACTGAGCTATCTCACCGGCCCTGGAAATCAACTTCTTGCTCTTTGTTTCATTTCCATAATATTGTCAAGAGTTTTAGGCCAGGTAGGTGGATATTCAGGGATAAAATTTTTTTTTAAGAATTTTTTTTATTTATTTTTTTTTTTTCTTGTTTCAGAACCTTTGTTTATTCACTCATTTTTTTATGTCCGGCTCAGCCCACCCCGAGGGCAGGGCTGGCGCAGCATGTGGTGCTGGGGATTGAACCACAGTCCCCGAAGTCGCCCAAGCTTCCCAAGCAGGCACTTTAGACCACTGAGCCATCCCGCCGGGCCCCTCAGGGATAAAAATTTTCATGATTTTTTTTCTTTAGGAGCCTACGAGCATTTAGGAGTACTGTATTCATTCAGCAGTATTTACTAAGCATCTTTTACAGATGTTCAGTACATACTATTAAGTATTGAAGATAATCATGCACATGGAGAAAGAAACTGAGATTTGCAATCTAGTAAGGGCCTAGTCAATCACTGACTAATGCTTTGTGCTCAGTACTGTGAGTCAGCAAGACTATTGCAATGTAAAGTGTGTGGGGCCAGGTAATGGAGGACCTTGTCTACTGTTTTTCCTTCTATTTTTTTTCTTTTTCAGTGCTGGGCATTGGATCCAGGGCCTTGCACATGCTGGGCAAGTGCTCTACCACTGAGCCAGGTCCCTCACCTCTTTAATATGCCACATTCATTGAGTAGTCTGTGGGCTACTGTTGAAGGCTTGTATTTTGGAGTCAGATGTTTCCTGTTCCTGTTGATTAGGATGTCATGTTACTGGAGTGAATGGTATTAATGACTCCTGGTTCTCACTGGCTTCTTTCTCTATAGGAGTTTCCTTGCTTTCATCAAAGCCCAGTAACGGGCAGACTCCCAAGTTCAAGGACCACATTCATGCTTTCTTTACTATAATATAATTATTTTGTTAGAATTTTATATGATTATTTTAGTAACATGCTCAATACATTTTTTTTTTTTTTTTTTTTGACTTTATTTCTTTGTGTTATGGCCAGCTCAGCCTGCCCTGGTGGTGGGGCTGGCACAGCATGTGGTGCTGGGGATCGAACTGTGGTCCCTGTGTTTGCCTAAGCTTGTCTAAGCAGGCTGGCTATATATATTTATATTATATATAAGTTAGACAAGAACTGAGTCAAATTTCTCCGTAAGGTAAACATTGAGTTTAACCATTGAATTTGATTTAGTCTTTGTCAAACTCAGTTTGCCTCCAGAATCATGGGAATAGTTAAATTAATGGACAAGGGACCACAGTGTATCCTTAGAAGATACAATTAATGTGGATATATATAGCCCATATGCATATAGATGGGATATGTATTCTCTAATCCCATCTGTGTGAATGTGGAATATAACATGAAATAGTGTGTTTCTCAGTAAAAGACCTTAGAGATCTGTATAGAGTATATATTCATGCAATATTTTTGTACTTGCAAGTAGTATCTCCTATTGATTTGCCCACCCCAAACTCTTCATTAAGGCATTAATTCCACCCTTCCCAAGCGCCCTATCTCTTAATGCGATCATGCTGGGATCTCAGCCTGAATTTTGGATAGAGACAAACCTTCAGATAAAGTGCCCTATTCCTACGTGTGAGTCAGTATATCTGAATACAAGTATACACCTGTTGCTTTGTAGCATAATCTGTTGGTGCTGAGTGAATAAAGAACATGGAAGTCAAAATAATATTTAATATTAAATGTTGGGAAATTGGTTGGAATCTGTGACAACAGGAAAAAAGATCTCTGACTAAAAAGGTGGTTAGGGCTGGGGAGATAGCTCAGGGGCACAGGCAACTGCCTGACAAATGCAAGGTCCCGAGTTTGATCCCCAGTTCTGCGATAAATAAATAAATAAATAAATAAATAAATAAAAATAAAAAGGTGGTTAATAGTTGAGCATGGTGGTGCACATCTATAATCCCAGTACTTGGGAGGCTGAGGCAAGAGCATCGGTGGGAGTTTAAGATCAGCCTGGGCTACAAAAGTGAGCTCAAGGCCAGCCTGAACTGCATAGTGAGAACCTGCTCAAAAAGACAAATAAATAGGTGGTTAATAATAATAGGTATGAGAGCCGGGCGTGGTGGCACACGCCTGTAATCTCAGCACTTGGGAGGCTGAGGCAGGAGGATCAGTGCGAGTTCGAGACCAGCCTAGGCTACAAAAGTGAGTTTAAGGCCAGCCTGAACTGCATAGCGAGACCCTGTCTCAAAAAGACAAAAAAAAAAAAAAAAAAAAAAAAAAAAAAAAAAAAAAAAAAAAAAAAGTAATAATAATAATAGGTATGAAAGTGCTTTATGTGGTTCACTATAATTGTTTGCAATTTTCTTTTAAATCACTACATGACAAATAAATGTTTTAGTTTCAAGTGCATGTTTCATTTCTGGGTTTCCTAGATAATTTTTGTATTTCACCAGTCTTAGTAAGTGGAATGCAAACACAAATTATACAGTATTCTGAGTGGTTATCACAGCTAAAGTAGGAACATGCAACCTAAGGAAACAGATTATTAATAATGCAAGTAGAGTACTGGAAAGAAAAGTCCAGATTTTGTTTTTAGATGTGGTGATGCTTTAATGCTAGCTAGATCACTATGAGTCTGATCTGTGTAGTGAGACCTGTACACCCTGTATCCCCTGTCCTAAATGCATAAAAAATTAAAATAAAGATGGAGCATGGTGGCACCTGCCTGTAATTCCATCACTTTGGGACGCTGAAAACAATCACTACAAGTCCAATCTTCATAGAGCCTATAGACCCTGTATCCTCTGTCCTAAATGCATAAAAATAAAATAATAAAAATAATGCTAGCTGGACTGGTAAAATTAAGTACACTTTTACTAGTTTACTAGAGAGTCCCTCTTTTACCTAACAAAGACTTGATTACTCAGAATAATTCGTTGTTTTGAATATCAATCCTTGTAACTCTTTGAGACTGTAGAACAAGGAATACTTTTAAGCCCTATAGAATTATCCAGTTGTTAAAGGTAGGGCTAGGCATTGGTTTATTCTTTGCTGATCTTTGTGGTTAATATAGTACTAAAATAGTAGTAAAATTATAGGCCTGCACCTCCATCCCCCAGCCTGTTGTCAACATGTGTAGTACAATTTTTAGGTGACCTTGTTCCTGTCCTGAGAACTAAAATAAAAATGACTCCCAGTCAGATGATACCATTTTTTCATCAAAACTGGGAGTGTATTTTAAGAAAGCCAAGCTAGAAACTCCTTTCTTGAGGATAGCCATCAAATCATCCAGCTGAGAATAATTACTAGTCTATATTCATGACTTAGCCCACTTTACCACACCACCCAGCACCCCCTGTAATCTATGTTATAAAGATCTTTCAAAGCATGAATTTCCTTTTTTTATTACTGTACATTCCGGTTCTGACCCACTCTTTAGATACAGTTGCATAAATACATGTTGATAGTAATGAGGTTTGAACTTCAGGGCCTTTACACTGAGGTATGTCCCCAGCTCCCTAAGTTATTTCTTTTTATAATATCCAAGTATTTTTATTATCGCCGACTCAGCCTGCCCTGGGAGTGGGGCTGGCACAGCATGTAGTGCCGGGGATCGAACCACAGTCTGTGGTTGCCTAAGCAGATGCTCTATAGCACTGAGCTATGTTACCAGCCCCTCCCTAGGGCATTTTATTTATTTTGAGAAAAGGTTTCAGTATGGCACTAAGCTGCCCAAGTGAAGGTCAAACTTAGGATATTCTCCTGCCTTCCTAGAGTGCTGGGATTTACAGGTTTATACCACTGTGCCCAGAAGTCCAGCCAGATCTTGATAAAACTCCCTTTGTGCTTAGCATCCTACTATACTGTCTGCCTTGCCATATTTTGGTAAATGGTTTCATTCCCTTAAAAAATATTCCAATGTTCCCCATCATTACCTTCAGCTGCTCAACCTTTAGAATTTAGTTCAGGTGTCCATTCCTCAAAGGAATCGCTTCCTGAACCAATAGTAAGGTTCTCCTCTCGATCTCATTGCATTATATATGTATTTGTGACATAAACTTTTTGACATCCTTGCTTATTTGGTCAAAATACTTTGTATACCAGCCTCCACTTAGTGGTTTGTTCTGCATTACTGGGGTTCAAACCCAGTGCCTCATGAGCTAAGCATGTGTTTTCCCAGTGCTCCTGTATATCACTAAGTTAAGAGGATCCCTGGCATGTCAGGAGCTCTTTAATGAATGAGTGATTAGTTGTTGTGTATTACCCTAGCCTTCCCCACGGTTACATTTTGACTGATAAAACATTTCATAAAGAGTTTGCTCAAAATCTACATTGGCCTTAAGTTTGTAGCATGGATATATATATATGAAAATTGTATTTGTATTTGTGTTCTCTCACTATTTCTTTGTAAGCTGGCAGTCCTTCCTGACAATTTTTTTCTCCCTTTACCCATCCCTTCACAAATAAAAAGACATGAATAATTTCTCATTTTTCATATCTCAGATAAAATTTCCTCAGAAGGTCACTACAGCTCTCTTTAGGACTTTAAAGTGTTGTTTAACTGTATGCAGTCCTTCATTAAGACCATTAGCAAAGCTTACCACTATATCTTCAGTATTTGGCCTGTGATCTTAACATGGAATAAAGGAGTAAAGTAACATCTTTGTGAGCTACAGCTAGAAAAAAAGGAATGTGTTAATTTCACTAAGGCTGAAGTCATTTTTGCGGGGAGTCTTCAACATTGAAATGGGCAGTTCAGTTAATGTTTGTTGAATAAATGAATCAGCTTTGGGTTGGTCAGGTTATTCAGCTGGTAAGAGTTTTACTTGGAAGTTATTTCAGCCTTGCAGCCTTATGAAAGCATAGCCTCATTCTGAGTAAAAAGTTTTATGGGGGGGGTCTTACTAAAATTTTCATATGACAGAAATAGAAGACAGCCATAAAGATTTCAAACCAAGGTTGTATTTTACATGCTGTACCATAAGTATTTTGAGTCAGATGCTCTCTTATATTTAAAAGCATACTGATGTTCTTTTAAGACTCAGTGATTATCAAAAAGAATTAGTACTGAATTTTAAAAATATATTTTTAAGGTATTTTTTGTTCTCACAGGACCAGAAGAAGCCATTTATATTTAGCAAGTGGGCCTTAATCTTAATGTAGGGAGTTCTGCGCAACAAATTACTGCATGGCATAACTTGTTGATTATGTTTCTGCTAGGGGCTTCTGGTCCTGTGAGAACAAAAATAATAACTTATAAAGGCATTTTTAAAATACCATTTTAAAATTTAGTACTAATGCTGTAATGTTTATAGTAGGTAGTGGGACTATATAGTTTATTTGTTTTGCTTTTGCTTCAGTTACTGGGAAACTCCAAAGTTGAACTTTGCTTTATTTCTTGTAGCCTAGATTTGGCAGAATTTTTTTTTAGTGAAGTTTGTCACTTAGCTCACATCATGGATTTTAAGTATAATTTACATGCAGGAGTCAATCAGTTAATTTTAGCAGATTGTATCTAGTTTAAGGATGGTAAAAATGATGCCTAGTACTTCACCTCAGATTCCTAAAGCAGGGCTGGGTATACCAGCTCAGTGGTATTATGGCACATGTTTGGCATGTGTGAGGTCTAGACTTCAGTCCCCACTCCCAACAGAGAGGAGTCTGTTGCATAATAGCTTATGCAAAATGAGAAAATAAGCAAGCTAAGGGTGTAACTAGGACAGCTATTTTCTTATGGAGACTCCAGGAATGTGGCCTTCACAGCATACATGAAGTGTGATGTCCACCAGAGTGGAGGAGCATCGAACTGTGGGCTCTGCTGCTTTCTCTGCCCTGACACAGCCGTTCAGAAACAGTCTGTGCTACTGTATGCTGCACAGTAAACCAGAGTAAGACTTATGTACAGGTGTCCTTGTGCCTATGCTCTAAGACTTCGTTCTGTGCTCTTAGGTACTTTTCTAGCCTTGAGCTATCATCTTTTCTCCATAGTGTATACTTATTTTTTATCTTTGTCTGTTCAAGTAAAGACAGACTGCTGTTTTTGTTCATGCTATAACTCTACCTCCAAGAAATACTCAGTAAAGTTTTGCTGAATTAATTTAGTATAGTGTTTATAATAAGATTCTGCATAGTCTTTTTCTAAGTGGGCCTCATTGTGTAGACTGCAGTGGTTCTGATGTCAAAGCATACCAAACCTTTTTTCCTTTTAGCTTTAGAATTTTCTCTGGGAGTTGAGCTACGTCCAGGAACACAAGCTACACACACCTTGGACTTGGTGTTAGTCATCTTGCCATGTTAAGAAAGATGGGCATTCCGTCTTCAGTACCCATACGAAAAAAATTTAGTGTCTTATTTTAATGTGTACCTAATATGAGATTCCTCGAATGTAATAGTTCTGGATCACACTGGAGTGGAAGAATGGCAGAGTGTTGAAATTTAGACATTGTTACTAGGGAGATTGCTCAGTGCCATAAGTACTTGCCCTGGCAAGTGCAAGGTTCTGAGTTTGCTCTCTGGTACAAAAAAAAAAAAAAAAAAAAGTAAAGATAATGAAATTCAGACATTTATAAGTCAAAGTCCCCCTTGAGATAACATCCTGAGAAAGATCCTGCTTCTTTAAGCCTACACATTTTGTTTGGGCTTTGGATAGATTCAAAGTGCAGTAACTCAAAATAGAAACTGAGGACTTCCTCATTTTTTCATTTCAACAAATAATTTACTAGATGTCCATCAGGTACTGAGTTCAAATATATAATTCTAATTGTATATTTTAAGTGGGCATTGGCATTATGTTAAAATGTTTTTCGTAGATAATCCAGAAAATCCAATTTCCTGATGGTTAATAAGTATCATGTAGTGCACACCCAACTCTGAGCTCTGCCCTGAAAGAGCTTGCAAGTTCTAGCTACTTAAGCTGTAATTGTTGGAAGGAGAATAATGGTGTCTTTTTCTGTTAATTGCCTGAATCCGGTGGAAAAAAGTGTTCACTAATAAAACCACTTTAAAGATGATCTCATTTTGTAACATGGAAACAACTAGCATTTATTATGGCAGATTTTGGCAGCAATTTTGATACTGACAATAGCACATTTGATATTATGTCTGCTCATTTTTTGGCATCAGGCCTAGAGTGCGGGTCTGGAAGAGTTGCAAATTGTATAGATCTGATTCAGCTTCCACAGTTGTATAAAACTATGATCATAAACATACCTGTTAGGACTCTTACAAGCATAAGGGCATTCCACTCAATAAGTTCTGGTTAGAAATAATAAACAGAAGACAGACTAATTGGCTTTTTCAGGAACCCAGTACACATGAAGATAAAATCTACAAAGTCAAAAAATTAACATCTTGTAAAGGGCTTTGCTAAATTAAACAAGTCTGATATAGATCAATTTCATTTTCAGAATTTGGCAAAGGAGGAGAGTGTCAGATTGTTGATCACAAAGCCATACACATACACAAGAGTGTGTTTACACACCTGTAAATCCCCATCCCTCAGGAGGCTTGGACAGGAGGAGTTAAAAGCCAGCCTGGGCTATATAATGAGCTCAAGGCCAGCCTGAACTGGAAAACTAGCCAGTTCCAAAAACCAAAACAAAAAATGTGTACAGATGAACCATCTAACCTGTAGTAAAAAAGTCACAAGGAAAGTACAAACTGACTGTAAAATACAACAGCCAACTTCTCAGGAAGACAAGGTAGAAGGCATGAAATAACACTTCCTTGGCTCACTGTGAATGACTTTGTCAATACAATTCACTTAAAGGGCAAACTTAAGTCCTCATCTTTTGACTGTTATCTCTCAAAAAATCAGTCCTTCACCAGGAAATAGCAGGTCCTTTCTCCTATCAGTCATGTTACCCAGAAGCCTTGAACTTTCTGGAACAACTGCTAAAAAGTCCAAATCCCTGACAATGAATTTGAAACAATTTTATTTTCCTGACCCATTCAGCCATGCTGAGGTGCAGTTGATGTGAGCATGTAGTTATCAAAATAGAGGACAAGATAGTTCAACAGGAAGAGGTCAGAACCAGAAGAGGCAGTTTTATCCATCACCTACTTTTCATAAAAATAATCTTTAAAAAAATGGCTATGTTCTTTTTTGTTTTTTGTTTTTAGTCAGGCTCCCACTCTCAGACTGTCCATAAATTCATGTAGCCCACACTGCCCTTGAACTGTGGGTAATTCTTAGACCTCATGCTCCCAAGTGCTAGGATTACAGGCAATGCCAATACACAGGCTTCCTTCCTCTATTTCTGCTAGACTATTTCAAGGGAATTCCAAGCATATTGTTTTACCCATAAATGTAGCAATATCTTCTCTCTTTCGCACTGAGGTTTAAACCTAGGGTCTTCCCTGCTTGGCAAGAGCTGTGCCACTGAGATACTGCCTCACACTTTTTTCTAAACTTTATTTTAAACCATTCCCACAGGCTTGTCTTGGACTTTGGATCCTCTTGCCCTAGCCTCCTGAGTAGCTGAGGTTACAGGCATGAGCCTCTGGGCTCCATTTTCTTTTCTATACAATTACAATATTATTCCTGAACAAAATTGACACATTGTCAACTAAATCTGCATTGAGATTTTTTTCTATTTGAAAACAACCATTTATTTGTTTTATTTGAATTGGAATTCAGGCAAAGTTCATACTTTGCATTAAATGCTTTAAGCTTCTTTTTAAAAATGTGTTTGGTATAGGGTCTCACTGTGCAGTTCAGCAGCTTCGACTTGTAGTGTAATCATCCTCCTGTTTTCAGCCTCCCCGGCACAGCCAACTCAGCGCACCTGGGGGCAGGGCTGGTGCAGCGCCTGGTGCCTGGGATCCAACCCGGTCCCTGCACATTCCTAAGCAGTTGCTTAGTCTGCTGAGCTATCTCACCAGATCTTAAATCCTTAAATGTTTATATACATCTGCTCTTGTCTCTGTCTGGCTGGCTGGCTGGCTGGCTGGCTGGCTGTCTCTGTCTTTGTCTTTCTCTCTTTCTGTCTCTCTCATTCTCTTCCTCCTTCCCTTTCTTCCTTCATTTCTTTCTTCTAGCCAAGGCTTTATACATTACTAGACAGCTGCTGTACCCCTGAGCTATACCCAAAGCTCCTTTCTGGCCATTCATGGATTTTTCATGGATTGAATCCCCATATTATCATTTTAATGTTCCCATATCCTCTGTGGTGTTGATAAACAGAACTGTGGTAAGGATTCAGTTTGAATTATTTATGTACTTATTTACAATAATATGTTATTGATTATGTTTAAATCTTCCTATTGCATCACATCTTTTAAGAAGTGATTTCAGCTGGGCGTGGTGGTGCATGTCTGTAATCCCAGCACTTGGGAGGCTGAGGCAGGATGATCAGTGTGAGTTCGAGACCAACCTGGGCTACAAAAGTGAGCTCAAGGCCAGCCTGAACTGCATAGTGAGACCCTGTCTCAAGAAGACCAAAAAAAAAAAAAAAAAAAAAAAAAGTGATTTCAGCTTAACCAGTTTCTTTACATAATTGTGCAGGCTTAGATAATTTATTTAAAATTTGTAATTATCAATGTAATATATTCATTATAGGAAAATTACAAACTACAGTTAAAGGGGGGCTTTTGGGTTAGCTCAGTAGTTTAAGCACCTGCATGGGCAATCCCAGTCAGGCACAGGATGGTGGTTCAATCCCCACACCTACCCATAAGGCAGTGTGAGATAGCCAAAAGAAACCAAAAAGCAAAAAAACCCCCAAAACTACAGTTAAAGAAGTAATACTTCCACAATCAAAAAATAATCACTGCTTATATTTGTATTTCTTTCCCCATCTTTACTTCAACTGATCAGTCCTGAAACATCCACCTCTCTCTCCTTTTATTAGATTTGTTTTGGCTTTTAAGTATCACCCAGTAAATCTTTTGTTTAATATATTTTGCGGTGGCTATTATTTTTATGATTTTTGTAAAGAAGTGAGGAAGAAAATACAGTGAGTACCTGATTTGTAGCAATTGCTTTTGCAATGTACTTTTACTTCACAATGACCTTATCAGAGAGCTATTATGTTCTCACTTTTTATAATCTTTTATAAAAAAGAGACTAAGACACAGGCCACTTGTAATCTTTAAGTCCTGGCTGTCTTGAAGTCTTCTAAGGTGCAAAGTCCTGACATTCATCTCTTTCCTGAATGTTGGAGGTCTAATGTAAAGGAAGAACACCTAAGCTTTTGCGTTAAGAACATATTTGATGGGCATGAAAAAAACTTAAAATGCTTGAGAGATTTTATTTCATATTTAGTCAAGCAACTTAGGCATATGAACAAAAAGTACACAAAGTTCATTTTCACAGATTTAATAAAAAGTTTTGTATGTTTTCTGTGTTCTTGATTGTTTCTCGTAGGTCCCCCCCCACCACCCCCCGAACTGGGTTTCAAACTCAGGCACTTGCACCACGGAGCTATCTCCCTGCCCCAATAATTGTTTCTTGTAGTTCTGATTGCTAATTTTTAAAGTGTGTAAGAGAATGAAAAAGTGGGCAAACATCTGTGGTAGAGGGCATCACATTATGGGTTACATATAAAGCTTATGTAGCCCCAATGTGTACTTCTATTGTTCAAATTGCATAGGATTGTCTTTCCTTTTCTTTCTTTTTTTTTTTTTTTTTTTTGTCTTTTTGAGACAGGGCTTCACTATGCAGTTTTGAGATCACTTTGTAGCCCAGTCTGATCTTGAACTTGGAACAGTTCTCCTGCCTCAGCTTCCTTCCTGGGTTCTGAGATTATAGACGTGTGCCACCATGCCCAGCTCCGATGTTAAAATTGAAAGATGTCTTAAAAATCCCATACTAGGGCATTCTCCATGTGGAATAGAGTCCAAAGCCCAGTAGGTTGAGTGAGCTTCACTACATCGCCCAACTACTTTGGTACCACGATGTGACTTAAACTCAGCACCTCTCTCTTTCAGTAATACTGCCATTCTGTGACCTTGACCTGTCTTGAGAATTTCCCTATCAGTAAACAGCAGTGAAAGCTAAATAATCTCACTACGCTTTGTGTGGATTTACTGGATTTACCATTATGAAACGAGTGCCAGGATTGGTTTCCTGCTGTTCAAAGCTAAGGGCTAGGATACAAAGAGCAATGTTGATCACGGAGAGAAAACACATTTTAAATGAAGCATGGTTACTCTTTTTCTTGAGTTTCTTTTTAAATGTAATTACCTTCATGGATACATCTGAGCAAATGTGCCTTTTCAGAACATTTAGTTCTAAAAAGTAGAAGTATAATATGCTTATTTATAATCTTGCTCATTATAATCTATTTCTTTTTACAGAAACACTTGAACATGACAAATATAAATGTGCAAAACTCGTTAGAGAAAATGCAAGAAAAATCTTTCATCATGTACTTTAAAACGCAAACATAACAAATAAATGGCAGGAAACAGCTAATTGTTCCTTCAACAACAAACTCTTAGAACAATGGTTTGAAGCAGCTAGATGATGTGCTTAGTATCCAGTTTCCTACCATTTCTTATAAACATCACCTCTCTGTTTCCTTCATGGGTAAATTTAACCTTAACCTCCGTCTCAGTGTCTCCAGTGCTGTCCTGTTTATAGGGTAATAATCAGCTTGCATGTTTTGATCCTGTGTGGTTTACAGGATATCTTTTAGCACGCAGACATATGCATTAGTTACCCATAATGTTATTTCTGGACTGTGTACAGGGACTGATGATGCCATGTGGAACACAGCTATTTATTCTGGCTTTTAGGCAATTGAAAAGCAAGGAACTGCTTAGCTCCATGGTGTTTTGAGAGAAGAAAACAGATTTACTAGAAAAGGTTGAAAACAAGCATGCTGTAAGCTGAGACTAAATTAACGTAAATGTAACATCTTTCCTATATGTATATCCAATAGAGAAAAGTAATACTAGGTAACTAGATAGATAGATAGATAGATAGATAGATACATACATACATACATACATACACACATATACAATGGCAAAATGTGTACACATTTAAAGAAAAGAACAACTTTTAGTGTTTTAATACTGCAATACTAAATTTATCACAACATTATGAGATTAGCACAAGTTACTCTTGCCCTCTACCATTAGAAGAGGTGCTCAAAGTAGTGGCCATCAGCTTCCAGATATTTGTTAGTACAACAGACTGCTGCTTTGGTAACCTTGGTCATTAAAATTGCTGCACATTCATTTTCAATTTTTTCTCTAAAGACCAGCAGTGTATGAGCTTACTGCAATATGTGTCATCCTCTAGGGTCCCCCATGTGAGACTTAATATTTGTCGAAAAAGCATAATCCTACTTTACTGAAGTGTGCATACATTTTTGGACTCTCCCCTTCTCTCCATATTATATTTGATGAGGCCAACCATGGTGGTACATGGTGTAATCCCCACCAAGTGGGAGGATGAAGCAGGAGGATTGAAGGTTTGAGCCTAGCTTGGGCAACCAACTGACTTAGCAAGACCTTGCCTAGAAATTTAAAAAAAAAAAGATTGTAGAAAGGCTGGGGATGTAGTTCAGTAAAAATGCCCTGGATTCAACCCTCAGTACCATAATGTGTCTGTCTCCTGCCTACCTGTCCATCCCTCCCTCCTCCCAGAGGAAAAAGGAACTTGACTGTACCCGTCACTGACTCATGGGGAACTTAGCTTCATCCATATTCCCACCTACTTTCCCATCCTGACTACATTAAAGTTAATTTCAGATGTTAAGCTATTTTATCCATAGATCTTTTAAAATTCATTTCTAAAAGACAGGCACTTTAAAAAGACACCAATCTAAAAAAAAAAAGACACCAATCTGACTGTGGTGCCAGGCATCTGTAATTCTGCCACATGGGAGGATGAGCCGGGAAGATTGCATTTTCATATCATACCTAAAAAGTAAACAATAATATTTATGTACCTCTTGAAATTTCATGGTCTCAAAAGATTTTTAGCTTTCTTAAGTTTGTATATTTAAATCAGCATCTAAATATGACACATACATTGCAATGGACTGGTACTGCTTTAAAATTAAACATGGGATATGTTTAATCATGGTAAAATGCCTAAAACTTAAAAATCGACTATCTTAAGCATTTTAAAGTCTTTAGTAATGCTAAAAACATTCATACTATGGTACAACCAGTCTTCTATCTTTCATCTTGCAAAACTGAAGCTCCATGTCCATCAAATAATGACTTTCCATTACCCGGCCCCTAAGGACTACCATTCTTCTTTATGTCTCTGTGAATTGTATTGATGTAAGTATTTCTCTCTCTCTCTCTCTCTCTCTCTCTCTCTCTCTCTCTTTTTGGCAATACCAGGGGGATTGAACTCAGGACCTTGTGCAAGTCTGTTCTACTGCGCTATCTCCCCTGCCCCTAAGTACCTCATATAAGTACAGCAATACAGTATTTACCTTTTTATGGCTGGACTGCACTTCACATACTGTTCTCAAGACTTATCTTTGTGTGGCATGTATCCATATTTCCTTTTTGGGGTTGAATAACATTCCATTGTATGTA
This sequence comes from Myocastor coypus, assembly GCA_004027025.1. Lineage (NCBI taxonomy): Eukaryota > Metazoa > Chordata > Mammalia > Rodentia > Myocastoridae > Myocastor > Myocastor coypus. The sequence continues at coordinate 2,272 of PVJA010031171.1, read as the reverse complement.
TACCATGCTTTGTTTTCCCACTGAGCCATTCATGGGCATTCAGGAGAATTAATGCCTTTATTTTTTTTAATTTATTTTAATATACTTAGTTGTTGCAAGGTCTCACTATGCAGCTTGAACTCATAATGATCCTCCTGTTTCAGCCTCTCCAGTTCTAAGATTACAGGCCTATGCCACTATGCCTGGACTCTGTGACGTGCTCAACGCACCCTGGGGTTGGGGCTGGTGCAGCATGTGGTGCTGAGGATCAAATTGTGGTCCCTGTGTTTATCTAAGCTTGCCTAAACAGGCACTTTAGGGGATCAAACTGGTCCCTGTGCTTACCTAAGCTTGCTAAAGCAGATATTTTAGTCTGCTGAGCTATCTCACCAGCCCGATACCTTTGATACTGTATTTTCTAGCCCATGTAATGGTTTATAATCAGGCCACTGAATCAGAATTACTTGGAAGGTTTGTTCAAACAGGCACCACTCTCAGAATTTTGATTCACGTGTGTGTGGTAGACCAGAAGACACACAATCCTAATAATTTCCCATTGGTGCCAAAAATGCCCTTGCCATATAACTCTGAAGATTTAGAAGATTTAGATAGTTTTCCTCAACATATGCTCCTCAGTAGAGTATGTTTCCATTCTATTAAGATTTATTTTAAACAACATGTGTAAAGAGGAAATACTGAAATATAAAATTGATCAATTTTTATTTGGTTTAATAGTTCTTTTTTTGACAGTTGAAACCAGGGGACATACAGCTACACATCAGTTTGTAGTCTTTACAGAAGCAAACCATTTAAAGGCTCTTTGTCTCCCTCTAGTCTTTAAGTCAAATTTTGCATATTTTACACTTGCTAAAAAAAATAGATCCTTAAAATTTAAATTTCTAAAAGTTTACTTAGATGGTCTGCACATAAGAGGACATTACAGAGCCCTAAGGTGGAGCCAGGAGAAGGAGATTTGGGGAAAAGGGACCCTTCCTCACGTTTGTACCATCTCTTAGTTTAAATTCGGGCAAGCACCCAATCTGTCAATTTGAGGTTTCATTTTTTATTTATGTATGTTGTACATGGAGAGTCCTAAATTTTTGAGGCTGGATAGGTGACACAAGGGAGGCAGGAAATGTGACAGCATTTTCCTTTCCTAGCATTAAAATATCACTGGTTTTTTTTTTTTGTTGTTGTTGTTTGTTTGTTTGTTTGTTTTTTTCCAGGGATAAGGCTAGAAATAGCAACCAAGAAAGTGGCTCAGTTCTGCTTTCATCTCCAGTTTGCCCTGAAGAGATAAGGGGAAACGGGCCTGGTTCTCTGTCCTCATGCTGTCTGGTGTAGCAGAACTTCCAGTACCAGGCAACTCCTCATGTGTGACCCCCAAACTTCCCATGAATCTAATGGAGATCATCTGTTCTCCCTCATTTCCCTGCATGCATAGGACAGTGGTTGTCAAAGTGCAAATTGAAGAACCCTGATGTTATCTGGCATCTGAGATTGTTAAGGGGAATCTTTGAAGTTAAAACCATCTCTTAAGAATGCTGAGATACTTCCCTTTTTCACCCTATATGCCTTTGAATATAAGTGGAATTTCCCAGAAAATACATGACAAGTGTTATTGCAATTAGAATACATAAGCAGGAGAATGACACTATTATCTACAGAGAGATTTCCTAAACTATAACACTGTGCTTATTAAATATTTTATTTTTTTAATTAATTAGTTTATTTATTTATTTATTTATTTTCTTTGGAAGAACTGGGGATTGAACTCAGGCCCTTATGCTTGCCAAGCAAGCACTTATTCTACTGAGCTATCTCCCCAGCTCCTTTATTAAATATTTTATTTTGAAGAGTAATCATAAGCCATGTTTTTAATTAACGTGTAATGGACTTATTATTGCTATCTTAAATTAATAACTACATTGAAAAATTTTCTTAATTTTAACTTCTAAAATAGTTAATATTGAGCCTGGCGGGATGGCTCAGTGGTCTAAAGCGCCTGCTTGGGAAAGCTTGGGCGGCTTCAGGGACTACGGTTGGATGCCTGGCACCACATGCTGCGCTGGCCCTGCCCTCCGGGCAGGCTGAGCCAGCCATAAAAATGAGTGAATAAACAAACAAAGGTAGCCGGGCGTGGTGGCTCACGCCTGTAATCCGAGCACTCGGGAGGCTGAGGCAGGAAGATTGGTGTGAGTTCGAGACCAGCCTGGGCTACAAAAGTGAGCTCAAGGCCAGCCTCAACTGCATAGCGAGACCCTGTCTCAAAAAGACAAAAAAAAAAAAAAAC
>PVJA010031170.1:0-17527 GCA_004027025.1 Myocastor coypus | reverse complement strand
AAAAAATTTTCTTCTCATTGAACTAAGAGAAAGTAGTTGTATAAGTAATCCAATGTCCCATAATCGCACTGGGTTATTGGCAAAACTGGAAATGATGGAAGCTGTTGACTTAAACCTTTTACTGCACAGCATACTAATTTAGCTTTGTTTTATGCCTCGTGGTTAAACTTTTTGGCTGGATGGTTAAATGCAAGTTAAAGCAAGACCTGTAAAACAATACATGTACTTTTTATATCTCCCAAGGTCAGGCAAATTCCCTTAGGATTTACTTTGAAACCTGGTGCAACGCAGCGTAGAACTGCTGTCAGTGTCAGCCAATCGGATGAGTCATGGCCATTGCTTGAACAATTTGCTCTCTGTGAAAGCCCAAGAAATATTCTATAGTCTCTGTTATGGTTTGTGTATAAGTGTCCTCCCAAAGCCTCATGCAGTCATTGGGTGGCTTCTGGAATTTATAATTGATTATTGTGAAAATGAGTGCTGCACCTCCCCTGGGGCAGGTGATTTGCATTTCAATGTAAGAAAGGAAGAGAAGTTAGCTGCTTCAGCTGCTGCTACCTCTCTCCATGCTCTCTTGCTCTTAGCTGCCACCATGAAAGGTTGTTTTCTGCCGTGTTCCTTTCTACCTTGGAGCCAGTTGAATACAGACTGAAACCTCCAGTAACTGAGAGCTAAGTAAACCTTTCCTTCCCTCATTTTGAATGTCGGGTGTTTCTTCCAGCAATGAGAGAAAAGTAACAAGACATTCTCCCTGGTGTCAGAACACAAAAGAAGAAATATAAATGGAGAGGTATAACATAGTTGAATGAAAATCAAGGACTTAAAGATTAAACAACAAAGTGACTGCAACCAGAAAACATAGGAAATATGGCACGAGCAAAACCATGCACAAGATGAATTAGATAAAGGTCCTAAAAACCTCCAAAAGGTTTATCATACTGAGGATAGTAATGTGTAACACTAAAACTTCTTGGAATGATTGTCATTCTGGTCTTCTAGATGTGTGCTGCTTCTAGTGTAATTTTAGTTAGTCTCTCTCAAGTAAATGGTTGGTTTACAAGAAACCAAAGATGGTATTAAATGAGAGTAAGAGACTAAGTAAAACACCGAAGGATTGATAGGCTACAATCTTGTATACGCTTAAATTTCTAAATTCCTGTGTAGAAATGCATAACTGCCTTTATCACATTCTATAGAGATTTATAAAGACAGTGATGTTAAGTTCAAGTACCTACATTATAGAGTACTGGTACCACTAAACTTTCTTCTGGAGGGTTAGAAATATACGTTTACAGACCAAAAATTGAAGAAAAAGAAGGGCTATAAGGATAGCCAATATTTTGACGTTAGCCCTTCATGGTCAGTGAGGACTCAGGACATAAGAGAATCTGTGCTGTAATATCCTATAACTCATCAGTTTCCCAAATTTTCTGTTCAGGGAGATTATGGGGCTACAGAGGAAAGGGACTGAAGATATACAGTGTACCTAAGGAGAGTCACCTAGAAGGAAAAGAATTTCAGATTTGTATATTTTTTTGTAATGAACAAGATATCAAATGAAATGAGACATATTTTCTTGTTCTTTGGCAACATGCTACAAATGTTTGTGTTAAACACATTTCATCAGCTTTCAACTCAGTCATCTATTTCCAATCTTTTCATCTTAATCATAAGTTTGGCTAAAATAAAAAAAGTGTGATTTTCCATTTTCTTTTCATACATTTCAAAATATTTTCTCACTAATAACAATACTCAACAATTTCAGAGCATTTAAAATGAATAAAAAGTCAGTTAAATATCTTAATTCTCAGATAGATGTTGTCAATATGTATCACAGATTTACACAAAACGCAGTGAATGAAATACATCTGAAACTAGCAAGTTGTATCTAATTTTTGAATATTTCATTTCTAATAACGATTTGGGATTTACTATTAAGCAATTATTGAAAAAAATTGTTTTTATTTACTGTTTAATTGCTCTAATATGCATATTAGATGCATATTAGATGCATATGCTAGTACAAAGATGGTTTCAGTGTTGTAGACATATTTTCTTACAATTTTGGAATATAAATTTGGTATAGCAATTTTCTTGGAACAAGAATATTTTTTGTCTCCTCTTGGTGTAAAGACAGCATCTTTCCATGCTCTCACCTGACTAACTTTCTGTATATATTTCTGTTCTAATTTTCTCTTATAAATATGCCAGGTATATTAGATTAGGAAACACTTTCATCCACCATGGATAAACTAGTGAACCAGGGCTCTCACCTCACCATGTCAGCACTAATCCTACTGGTTTTGTTCCTTTTTGTTTGTTTGTTTGTTTTTGTTTTTGTTTTAGTTTTGAGACAGTCTCATGAATGTTCTGTATGAAACTTGTCATACTCCAAACTCAGCCTCACAGAAGGCAGAGATCAGAAGCAAGAGAATCATACTGACCTTCAATCTTGTTATATCTTTAGAGACTCTGTCACCAAATATGACTACATTTGGAAATTTTTAGGGATTTGGGCTTTATCCAATGATACTTTTGAGGTGCACACAACTCATCCCATATAAGAGTCTAAGTTCATTCTGAATTAATTTTATTTAAAAATCATGAACTACTAATATATTCATGACCCATTCTATGATTTCCTGAGGTTTTCAGTTTCCCAAAGATGATGCTACCATCTTCTAGTAGAGAAGTAGAAAGCCGCTAGTATTCTGGTATAAGGGACCATGATGTTAATCATATAAATTATATGGTTGGAACTTTTAATAGGCTCAACTAAATGTCAGTGTTATTTTATCATTAATCAAAACAATAATTTAAATCTAAAAGTAAAACTATTTATAAAGAGGTGTCTATCTTTCTGTCCATATTTGGAATATTGTTTTTCAAAGTTGAACCCTAAAGAGAGGGTAAATTCTCATTATATTATATTTTATTTTTGATTGAGATTTTAAAAGGAAAAAGGATGTCAAATAGAATATCTTATTTATTAGGAATTCTATAGACTATGTAGATTTCAAAAAGAAATGGGATAAACATGTTTAATTGATTTCTGTACAGCTATTTTGCAAGTAATTGCAGCTATGGCTTTATCCCGAGTATGAGAATTTGGCAATGAGAATAATACTATTGTAAGAAAATCAGGAGTGTAACAATAGCTAAGAATTAATAAACATAGAGTATGTTTCAAGTTGCCAGTTTAGGAGACAGTGAGACAAGGACTAGCTAATATGAAATCTGAGCGTATGTAAGAGTAAAAAAAAAAGTATGCACATACAGTAGTTTTGTGTGGCTGAATTACATTGCAGCCTAAAAGAATGTGCATTTTCTAGGTTAGAAACCTAAAATGAAGCTGGGCGTGGTGGCTCACGCCTGTAATCCCAGCACTTGGCAGGCTGAGGCAGGAGGATAGTTGTGAGTTCGAGACCGGCCTGGGCTACAAAAGTGAGCTCAAAGCCAGCCTGAACTGCACAGTGAGACCCTGTCTCAAAAATCCAAAAAAAAAAAAGAAACCTAAAATGAGACCAAGATTGTGATTTCATAAATCATACATTCAGGAAAGGAGCCATATGTTTTTAGCCTTGGTCTGCTGCCCCAAAACTTACATTGAAATGTACTTGCTATTGTACATTATTAATGGGTGGGACTCTCCTCTGATTAACAACTAGGGTGACATCAATAGACAACGTGTCAACTTTGCAACTGTCCTACTCATCCGTTGTTTGTTTTGTTTTGATTTACAGTACTGGGGATTGAACTCAGGATCTTGTGTTTGCCAAGGAAGAACCTATTCTACTGAGTTATCTCTCTAGCCAAACTAACCTGTTTAGAAACTTTTTTCTCTTAAAGATAAAAAAGAGTTCTACTTCTATCTCCACTTTTTGAAGTTTTAGGTATTTAGTCAATATTATACTTTCCTTCAACTTCTAACATAGCATAAAGAGGCAAAAAACCCTTATGCTATATACCTCCTTGACTTTTAAACTTCAGAATCCTAGAATCATTATAAATAAGCCAGCTATAGTGGCAATTGTACCATTTCAACATTCAGAAAGGCTAGGAGAAATAATAAATTTCCGACCGATCCTGGAAATCTTAAAAATGGAAAGAGAATCTGTCTCAAAACTGAAAAAAAAAAAAAAAAAGACTTAAAAAAAGACCTAGTGTATAGTTCAGTGTGAATCAATTAAATTCAAATCCTAGTACTAAACTAAAAATTGTAAGAAATGTATGTTTCCTTATCATACTTCTTTTCTTTGAATTCACTGATTCCATCATTCTTGCTAGTTTCTGAAACAGTACTGAGGGGCTTCTTTCCTGAGAGTTTGCACATGCCACAGCAGAAAATGCAGTGAATACTGTTCTGGAAGTTGTCCAGTGGAAAGACAGACTGGTAAAGTATTATGATGTGTCCTCGTCCACTGCCCTCTCCATTTTCAGCATCTGGCTCTTCTCCAGATGAAGAATGATTAGGAAAGGTAAACATATTAGTCAAATTAGAATATCCAGAATGCCAGGACAATAAAAATAAATACATTCAGAAGAGGTTGCAAATAATTTTTCAGAGAATGCCAAATATAATGAGATAAGTGTGTAATTTGAGGAGGAAAAGAGGTAATGTAGTATAATAAATTTTAATGTTAATATTTACTGTATGTTAATAACACCTTTCTGTTATAGCCAGACAAAATGATTAGGATAATGGCTATTCCTTGGCTTCCACCTACATCACTTCATTCCCTGCTGCGTTCCTCATTGTGCCCGTTTGTACTCCTCTTTCACCCAGTTTTCTCCTTGCTGTCTTATAATGACATTCGTTAGTATTTCATAGATCACTGAAATTTTTCATTCTTGATATCTTTAATCATATTTGGAAAGTATTATCTTTTCGTTGTGTTAGTAACTTTTCCATCATTGGAACAAAATATTCTACAGTCACAGCTTAAAGGAAGAGGGAGTTGTTTGTTTCCTCCTTAGAGAGCACAACTGAGGGTGGCTGGTAGAAGAGGAACTGTGATAGAACAGAGCAGAGGAAATCTGCTTCCACCATGGCAATCTATGAGCCTGGAGCACAGGGCTGAGCTGGGAACACAGATGCTCTTTTTCAGGGCCTGTGTCTGGGGACCTGACTCTTTCAACAGTCTACCTTCAGACCATGAAGAATGACTTCAGTGGATCCATCTAGGAATGTGCATTGCGCTCAGATCACACTGTAAACACGTGAGACCTTTGGCATTATCTGAAATCTCAACCATAGCACTTCACTTCTAGCCCCTCAAAGGTTTATGTTCATAGTATTCAGAAAATATTTTAGTTCCAGTTGTAAGAGTTGCCAGAATTTTAGCATATTTAGCTTTGATGAAAAGTACAAGTCCAGAGTCTACTCTGAGACTCCAGACAAACCCTTGTCAATGTAAAAGCTGAAAATAAAGTCTAATATAATCAATATGCAAAGCTATAGGGTAAATCTTTTCATTCCGAAAGAAAAGGGGAGATAGAAAAGAATCAGACCAGACCAATACCTCAAAATAATGATATAAACAGAACATGTATCATTTAGTGGTTTATCAACATCAACCAGTACAATATTCCTTTTTAAAAATCCTTGACTTAATCACACCCACTTGTCATATTATTCAATATTCATAACTCCAAGAATGGGAACTTGAATATTCTTGTAGGACATTATTCAATCTACTACACTATATCCTCTAAATTCTCTAAATTCTTTTTTTTTTTTTTTTTTCCTTTTGGTAGGTAGAGCAGATCAGCCTTTCCTCTGCTGCTCAAACCATCATACTTGTACTCACCTAAATTTGCATAAGCAGGCAAGCTTAGCATGTCTGGAAGCATAAATATGATCTATCACACTTAATATCATATTTCCCAGTGAATTTGACTTTCCTATATTTTACACTTTTCCATAATCAGCCCTTTTGATATCTCATTTTTCTTGTTTAAACATTTGATGATTTTTCCCTGCCTCTCAACTGAAAGAAGAGATCACATACCTGTGTAATTTATTCCCAGCTATCTTGCCCACAACTATTCTCTAAATTCTTGATTGTGACTGCATAGAACAGATTCATCAATCTATAGTTTACTGAATGAAGTATTTTAAAAACAAAATTATCCCATCAAATTAAATACCATTTAAATATATATAGGAAGCCATAGACTTCCTGTAGAGCCTGAAGTAGGGAACCACATATGGCCACTTTCCACCCAAATTAGTCCATTCTTACACTTTAAACTTAAGATTCTGATATCTAAATATACAGAGCCATATGCCTTGCTGATTATGTCATGAGCATGCTTAAAATGCTTACATTTCTTGAAGCATAAATATAATCCATCACACTTAAGAGCAGTTACCAAATTAAGTTCATTTTCTCATATTTGGCATCTTCCCATAATCAACCCTTTTGATATTTCATTTTTCTTGTTTAAACATTTGATGATTTTTCCCTGCCTCCCAACTAAAAGAGATCTCATACCGGTGTAACTTATTCCCAGTAACTCCACAAGATCTGGCATGTATATGGAGTTAACCAAAGATATAACTTAATAATTAACCTTTCATAATGAACAGGAAGTCAGAAATCAGTAGTCCTGATGATTTCTCTCAGATTGACCAATAGTGTGGCAATTTGTTATAAATTTATAATTTGCAAGCTTTGATTTCACCGTGTAGGAATTTACCTATTGTAGTCAAAGAATAACAGTGTATTTTGATTGCATTATTGTTAGGTTCTGGCCCTAATATGAATCATGATGATGGTCACCTAATAAGGCTAAAGCTCTAATGCAACAGCTTCTCTTCCCAAAGACCACCTCACCTCTTCTTCACCAACTCAGCCCAGGGTGTAATTTCCTTTCACCACCTCAGGGAAGGCCTCCATCAGTTTCTCAGGTATATCTGAACATCCCCCTCAACCCCCACTCTTGGCAAAAGGTCATAAAAGCCTCAACTTCCTTTTGTTCCAATCCAGAGAATTTGTTATCTTCCCCAAATTCTCTCCGTGTCCTCCAAGATAATAAAGCACCTTTACCTTTTTTCTTTTGCCTGTTTCTCTGCTGTGACACCATGGAAAACCTGTCATTTTTGGTGCTGTGACCTGGAACAGTGAGCAGTGTGGCTCCTGGGGCATCCCCTGCCCCAGTTTTAAGCTCCCTCACTGAACTGCCTTCTGCTTCTGCTGCCTGGCATTGCTAGCTAGCATCCAGCACTGGCCAGTTATTATTCACACAGGGGAGCCCCAAAACTGATCACAGGGAATTCTGCCTCCTATTTTCCTCTCCTCTTGAAAATCATGAGCTCACATTCGGTTCCCCACTCATCTTCCTTGGCTATCTGGTCCCCAGTTTCCGGCTTTTTCTAGTGACAACTGATAATGTGGGTGTTGGCCCTCTTTCTCTCATACTCACTGCAGGCTAAAAAGTGACCGGTTTTTAGTGGGAAGTGACTTCCGACTTTTGCCCTTATCTTTGGCTCACCTTTTAATTCAGTCACTGGGAAATACTCCTCCATATCTACCAAACGTACTTTGCTAGCTGTTTCTTAAAGAATCTCAGTGCCCTCAGACACTGAGGATATCGCAAACCTAAATGATTAATTTTTTAATGTCAGACTGCTTGGCCTCAGTATAAGCTAGGTGACAAAACCTGGTGGCCTATAAATAAAGAAGAAAGAAGAAAGAAAGAAAGAAAGAAAGAAAGAAAGAAAGAAAGAAAGAGAAAGAAAAGGAAAAACAAAAAGCAAAAGCAAAAGCAAAAGAAAAAGAAAAAGAAAAAAGACCTTTAATCCACTAATTCTCCAAAATTTGAAAAAACTTGTCACCACACAGGCAAATGGCAGCGTATCCACTGTATTCGGGCTTTTTGTTTTATTTTTGAGGATATGTCTCTCCCTCCCTCAACATCTCTCCACAGTCGCTTAAACCAAGGACAGTTCCCCCACCTAACAGTCGTTCTCAGTCGGTCAGAACACCCTGCGAGCTGAACTCCAAAACCTTCCCGGTGAGCCCTGGCACCGCCCTGCCTGCACCGCCACCACCGCTGCACAGCCGCGGGCTCAGTCTCAGCCTTAGCCAGGCTCCTTACTGAGTTCACCCCGCAGCGTCTCTTAACTTTCAGGAGCTACGGAGACGCCTTACATTCCTTGCTCCCTCCCCTGCCTGCCTCTCATCTGCCGGGAGATCTACATTCCTCACATTCCTTGCCAACCCCCCACCAATTTATAAGCCAATCACAGTCTTTTCTTCTTCCAAAATCTCACTCAACAACAACAAAACTACTAACACGTTTTCTCCCCAGAAGTGTGTGCCTCTCTCTCTGTTATCCATCACCAAGCTAAAGACAAGGTATCAGCCCATGGAGCAAGCCAGCACACTGCCTTTTCCAGTAGAGCCTGAGGCTTAGCTTCCTTTCTCCTCACTGCCCCTCCCCCACCATCCAGCTACCTTTGAGGGGAGTCTCCCGGTTCTGGGACTTAAACCTTGTCAGGGCTCCTCTGTTGTACTGTGCCTAACCCTTATACTCTGCTCAGTTTGCTTGCTCCTGCTTAAACCTGATACACTATATCAGATCTAAATATATACATGAAATATAAATAAGAGGATCTTCTTTTTACCCTTTTCCAAATTTTTTTAATTTTATTTTTTTCTTGTTTCAGAACTTTTGTTTGTTTGTTTATTTATTTATTTTTATGGCCGGCTCAGCCTGCCTGAGGGTAGGGCTGGCGTAGCATGTGGTGCCTGGTCCCTGCAGCCGCCCAAGCTTTCCTAAGCAGGCGCTTTAGACCACTGAGCTGTCCCGCCGGGCCCCAGGGATCTCTTCTAACTGACTTACAAAAGTTCTGACGAGTCTCTCATAATTACAAGCTTCAAAAAGTCATCATAATTTAGCCTGACAAAAAGATATTTGAGTACATTTTCATTTTAGGAAGATGTCTGTGTGTTCTCTATGTACGTGTTTGTTTTTATAGCATTCTGTAAGTAGCTGTTCCTTTTCTGAATTCTAAAATATAGAATTGAAAGCATGCTTTCTCCTGAGTTATCAGCTGGTCTAGGTAATATCAAAATTAATTTATAATTAAATAAAAATAATTAAAATGGGGAAAGATTGTTGCACAGGACTCTTGATTGATATACGGCAGCCAACCTTTATTCACCAAATAGAGTCCCCAATAATTTCCAAGATATCCCCAATAATTTGATCATTGGTTAAAAGAAAGTTTTTTCAAAATTAAAATAAGGTTTTCTTATACAAGATATGCAAATCATTAAACATATTCATGCCTTCCAAAATATTGTATACTACAATATAAATTATCTTTCAGATTTAAACATATGCCCTTCTCTTATGCTCCAGATATTTATAAAAAGGGGTTCTTATCAAGCCAACATGAGATCATCAGCCAAATAATAATTTTCTAACTAAAACTTATGTGATATATTTCCTATGTATATACCATTACATTTAGAGATGCAGGTTCCTGTTAAGCCAACATGAGGTTATCAGCCAAATAATAATTTTTTTATTTGAAATTTATGTGATATATTTCCTAGGTACATTTAGAGATGCTAAATAAATATGAGAATTTCATATGACTGTTATGCTACACTGCTATGTATAACTATTGAAGTAGAATGATTTCTACAAAATTATATAACTGTTGTCAATTAACATTCTATAGGAATTTAACTGCTACAATGCCCATGGTTAGTAGAAAATAGTAGCTCTCTGGTTACACTTTATATTTTAAGGTACTTGATAAGCAGATAAAATTCTAATAATCAAGTGTATTGCTCCAAACTAAATGTAATAATGTAGACATCGACTCTCCAAAAAGTTGCTATTAATTTCTATTTTATATTCCTATCTGTTCCTGACATTCATGCCAAGCTAAAAAGACAAATCTTGACCCTCAAATTGCACAGGAAAACTTACTTAATCTAACTTTTTGTGTCTTCAATAATAGAGACCCCAATTAGCTCTATACACTGCTAACTTTTGGCTGTGACACTGGGGAGTCCCATCAAAGCATGACCTTGACAAGGTAATGTTGAGCCTAAACAATGATGCCACACGAGCCAAGGGCAGTGAAGGATACTGAGCATGAGCCTGCCCCCACTTAATAGTCACCACTAGGACATCTACAAGCTCGGGGGTCACTGGAAATGCATCTGTCCTGTTTGCCAGAGGGTGGTAAGTCGTCCAATTCCCTGCCCCAACAGAAAAGCTCACTACAGCCAGGTCTGTACACTTGACCTGCTTGGTCTTGGCACTGAAGGGCAACTATAGAGTTTGGGTTCCAAGTTCGAGGCACCTTTGTCAAGAGTCCTGAGTCTCACTGGACATCTGAGGTTAAAAAAAAAAAAAAAAATCCTCTTTCTTGTTGACACCGAAACCACATATAGGATTCTTCCTGAGTTCTAAAATTCTGAAATTGTTATCTTAGCTCTACCATCTGCACAGTGGGTGTTGATGGCTGACCTACATGACCCCTTTAGACAGGCTCATTCCTTGCTAACTTCAGACACTTCTCTCATAATTTCTTTGTGATTCCAACATGTCTAAAACCTCTCATGGAGAAAGACTCCTTCATAAACTTCACTTCTCTCTCACTTCTCTCTCTCCCACGGTGTACATCCTACAAACCCAACTTGAATATACAGCTAGCCCCTCCCTCCCTCCCTCTTCCCTTATTGACCTTACACTCTGGGACACTTCCAGTCTGACTTGTGACACACATACTGTTCCTAGACTAGTGTGCCTCAAAGATCTTACAGCATTTTTCCAAATTCCCCAATATCTAATAGCTTCCAAACATCAACAGAGACTGAAGACCATCATTCTCTGCTCCTTACCAATAGTTTTTCTTCCTTTATCTGGCTTATTTCTTCCTCTTCTGGGTTCTCAAATTGCTTCCCTAGTGCAGCCTCTATAAAACACAAAAATGTTCCTTGTTAGAGCACCTTGACCCCACTGCTCCTATATACTATTCCTTTCAGAAGCTACAACAGGCCCTCCTAAAGGCCCCAACCCTTTTTACCCAACACAACTCAGCCTTTTACCCTATATACCTCTTTTCAGGATCACAGTATAGTGGCCATTTCACAACCTAACAAGAGGCCATCTATTGAGACAGTAGCCTGCCTTTCTAAACAACTATAGACAACACAGTTGGTAAATAGACTCCATGTCTTCTCATACTCACGGCAGTTGCCACATTAATACAAGAGACAAAAAGTTTACTTTAAAACAATCTGTTACAGTCACCTCACCCATCACCTTCGTGAGCTCATCACACACATAAAACAATTCCAGCCCTAACGACTCCTCATATGTCACAAATCCACTTAATATTCATAGAGGATCCTTCTATGACTATTTCCACCTGTAGTGCTCTCAAGGATGCCACCTTCTCCTATACTTATGATGAGGCCCCTCAGTACAGCTGTGTCAAGTTCCTACAGATGATCCTTACTCCCTTTCCTGCCACTGATACCAAAAACTAAAGATTGACATTCCTCCTCTTCAACATGGACACGGTAAAATGACACGGTCAGATCATAGCCCCTCCCCCTTGCTTCCTGTCCTGTGTCCTTTAATCATGATGACATACGTACTCATGATATGCTTCCTTTTTAAACTTTTATCAAGGTTTCTTCGGGCTCTAGTGCTAGCTGTCACTAATGATAAACTTCTAGTCCTAACTGAGATAGCTAGCACTTACTTCTACATGGGTATAAACCATTATCCTATCAACTTGCTTCACCCTAAGACAATGCCCCAGTTCAGCAGGCAGCAGTCTAAGAGATCTTCCACCCCTTACATAATAACCAAAAGATGGGAATGATAGGTTCTGGCCCTAATATGAATTGCTGAATCATTATGGTGGCCATCTAATATGACTGAAGCCCTTAAAACAGCTTATCTTCCCAAAGGCCACCTCCCTGCTTCTTCTCAATCTCAGTCCAGGGTGCATTTTCCTTTCCCCCTTGCCACAACTTCAGGGAAGGTCCCAATCAGCTCCTCAGGTAGATCTAAACATTCTCCTCAAGTCCCACCCTTGGCCACAGGTCACAAAAACCTCAGCCTCCCTTTGTTCAAATCCAGAGAATTTCTTATGCTCCCCAAATTTTCTCTGTGTCTTCCAAGATAATAAAGTCCCTTGTACTCTTTACTTCTTCCTGTTTCTCTGCTGTGACACCATGGGAAACCTACCAGTTATGGAGCATTTTGTTGGATAGTATCAAAAAGTTAATCTTCTTTTACACTGCAGCTTTAAATATTGATGTTGACAAAGAATATTGATCTGTAATTTAATTTCCCAGCAAGTGTTATTGCTTTAACATAAATAATTTATTCAGTAGATGAAATGTACTAATTAGTAAAGTTTTCTAAGGAATGGTATAATATTACTTTGAATAAATGTTATTTTATTTGAAAGTGAGAACACAATAAAAGTGATTCAGTATTTCAAAAGATGATAGAAAACAAACAATGGTTATTATATTTCATATTGTTATCTTCAAAGTAGTTATTCATAAACAGTAAATCATTCTACGTGCAATGTATGCATCATAACATATATATGCACATCTTATGTGTGTATTCTTTCAAAGAGCATGAGCATAATGAGCAGTCAGTTGAATTATTTTTTCCTTCTATTTAAGCAAGTAATACATATTACACTTCATTGAAAATAATATGTTTCGAGGAAAGATGTGGAACCAGCGAGATCAGTGGACTGAAGCACCTGCTTAGGCAAGCTTAGCCAAGCACAGGAGCAATGGTTCAATCCGTGGCACCACATGCAGTGCGAGCCCAACCCCAGGATGGGCTGAGCAGGCCAGAGTCAGGGCAGGGTGGTGCACAACTGTAACCCCAACATGCGGAAGGCTGAAGGCAAGAGGATCATCATGTGTGCAAGCTGCGTAGTGAGCCCTGCAACAACCCAACAGGTAAAGAAAAAAAGAAAGAAAAAGAAAAGATGTAGACAGAAGCAGGGAAAAAAGCTAAAATCGTTGCAACCACCCATGACCTTTAAGCCTAAAAGTGTAAGCAGAATATTTATTATTTATTATTTCTGTATATTGAAAGGGAATACTGCTGCAGCATTTCTGTGCTGAGATGGATTATGCCACACCATGTCCTTATTCCCACAAATACCATCCCTACCACTGCCACAGCCACTAAAGCAGCGTGGGTAATGCACATTTAGCTGCAAACAGGATTTCCTGGGGCCTGATTCTTTCATTATACTCAGTGTTAACACAAAATAAATGTGAAAAAAGGAGATAAAAATATTTTAAATTTTCTTTTTTCTTTCTTTCTCTTTCTTTCTTTCTTTCTTCGTTTCTTTTATTTTGTATTTTAGGGAAGGATCTACAGGTGTTCAGGGTCTCACTACTAGATCCAATTCATAGTGATTCACCTGTTTACAGCCTCCCAAGAGCTGGGATTACAGGTGCGCCCCACCACATCTAGGCTCAATTGCTTGCTCAGTGTACCCCGGGGACAGGGCTGACACAGCAAGTCCAGCGATGGAACCCCAGGTCCCTGGGCATGCTGGCAGGAGCTTTAGTCCACTGAACTATTTCATTGGCCCTTAATTTTCAAAAATAATAATCAATCAATCTGTATACCACAGTGCTAAAATATATAATTACAAAAGACAAAGGCAGTTTATTTCTACCAGGTTAGTTTTTATTCAGTTGCTGCACCTGAAAATTATAATTGAAAAAAATTCCTCTTTGAAAGCTATTTAAAGGCATATACAACCCACTGAAATTATTTTATTTTTTCTTCTAATGAGCATTTCCTTTTCTTTACCTTTTTAGTTGTTTCCAACTTGATGAGTTGTATTAAGCATATCACAAATTTCTATTTATACAAAGTTTTATATATGATATAATGACATTACTTTTATTATATTATTTATTGGAAGAATTTTACATCTTCTTAAGTTACCAGAATTTATTTCACATTTATTTTTTAATTGATAGATTTTGTGAATTGTCTGGTTTATAGCATTATGTCTTGGTAAACACATATATCAGTAAATTGCTAAATTACTTTTTTTAGCGTACTTATTTTCCCAAATCATTTCCTTTTTGTCGTGAGAATATTTAAGTATATGCAGAATTTTCAAGTGCACAATACGTTATTATTAACAATATAATCAACATGTGTGATAAAACATCTCCACTTATTCCTCCTCTGTAACCATGGATTTGTATGCTATGAATGGCAAAATCTGTAATTCCCTTCATCTGAAGTTTCGATATGCATATTCTCTCCACAGCTTCTTATAGCCCTGCTTTCCTAGACTCAGCATATGACTGAGAACAGGCAGTATTCACCTTAAAGTGCCTGGATTATTGCACTCAACATCAATATCATTTACGTTTATCATTATTGTCACATGTAAGAGACACTTTGTATTTTTTTAGTACTGAACAGTATCTTGTTTTTTTATTCACTAGCTCGTGGCTCTTAATGTAATTTTGTATCTTATCTATAGTTAATTGTGTTTGTTTATAGAACAGCTATAATAATTTAATTCCCACCAACTATGTGTGTTCTTTCTTTGTAAGTTTTATTTTAATTTTATTATTATTATTATTATTATTATTATTATTATTATTATTATTATCTTTTTGAGACAGGGTTTCGCTGTGCAGTTCAGGCTGGTCCTAAGCTCACTTTCGTAGCCCAGGCTGGTCTCAAATTCACATCGATCCTCCTGCCTCAGGCTCCCGAGCGGTGGGATTACAGGCATATGCCATCACGCGCGGCTTCTGTAAGTTTTAATATTTGTTTTCTCTCACTTTTTTTGATAGTAGCCACTTCATCAAGTGTGCAGTTGTATTTCATTTTAGTTTTAATATTTTCCTGGTGATTACTTATGTTAGTAATATTTTAACTGCATTTGAACTATTTCCATATTTTTACACAGTAAGTTTTCAGTATTATGTCCATATTTCTTTGGGCTTTGCTTTTCTATCAATTGACTTTCATGTATATTTTTATTATCAAGTGCATAAGTGGTAATAATTGTTAGTCATTGCACTAAGTTTTGTTGATACTGTGATAGAGAACATTTATTTTTTATTTTTCCCTACACCACTTATATTCTAACATTGTAAAGCAATAGTTATCTTTCATCAGTTAGAATATATTACATGAATCATCAAAACAAAATTATGAGCCCATTATTGTAAATTACATCATTTACATTCACATTGAAGAAACTTTTCGACAGTTTTATAATTATCAAAACTGAAGATGACATAAAGTTCCAAAGCATTAGCCTCCTTCTCATCCCATTATATTTAAATAAGCATGGCATTTTCAAGATAAAATCAGCAGTGTTGTTACCTGAGATGCTACTATAATCTCCATGAAAAACAACTATGTACAGCTTTGTTTCTAAGTTTAATTTTGAAAACTGTTTTATTCCAATTTAAAATAAATCATGCTTTAAGTTATGTAGACTAAGCTTAGTTCGGTGATGAAACTATTATAATATCCTTGACATATTTACTTTTTTATTTTTTAACTTTTAATAAGAAATAACAATGAGACAGTTTCAAAACACATTAGTAGTACAACCACAATAATTATTACAGTGCATAGTTTTGTCCTTGGAGTAGTTATTCAGAGTACAGGGTGTAGACGTGATAATTTTTCTAATCATTAGTGGTACAAAAATTTCTTCTCATTTAACTAAGAGAAAGTAGTTGTATACATAGTCCAATATTCCATAATTGTAGTGGGTTTTTAGCAGAAATAGCAATGTCAGAAGGTGTTGATTTAAGCCTTTTACAGCTCAGCATACTAATCTAGCTTTACTTTTTATGCATTGTGATTAAAAATTTCTGCTGGGTGGTTAAGGCCAAGTTAAAGCAGGAACTGTATAACAAAACATGAGACTTTTGTATCTCCCAAGACGAGTCAAATCCCCTCTGGATTTACCTTCAATCCATGTACAGTGCACTGTAGAACTGTTCTCAGTGTCAGCCATCTGCATGAGTCACAACCATTGTATGACCAATTTGCTCTCTGCGAAAGCCTGAGAGAATGTTTTCTCTCTAGGTGACTCTCCTTAGGCACAGTATACATTGTTGATCCCTTTCCTCTGTGGTCCCATCATCTGCTTGAACAGAAAATTTGGAACACCACTGAGTTATAGGATGTTATACCACAGGTTCTCTTAGCGGGTGAGTCCTCACTGACCTTGAAGGGCTAGGGCCAAAATATTGGCTACCCTTGTAATCCTTCTTTTTCTCTAATTTTTTGACCCGTAAACTTACATTCTTATCCCTCTAGCAGAGAAGCTTAGTGGTATTATTACTCCATAACATAGATAATTGAGCTTAACATTACTGTCTTTCTGAATATCAAATGCTTTAGATTTAATATGGAACCAGGATTTTCCATCAATTATTGATATTCTAATAAATCCCTATAGAACGTGATAAAAGCAGTCACACAGTTTCATACAGAAATTTAGAAATCTAAGCATATACAAAATTGTAGTCAGTCAATCCATGAGATACTTACTTGAAATGCCTTTTTCTTTCAGAGTGTAGAGACTTCCTTCTGATGTATATGTTTTACATCAATGAGTAAACAGTGCCATCTTCTGACTATGTTTTATTCAACATTTGGGAATAAAGTAATACCAAGTTGATGAAGAACAGCAATAAGGAAGCAAAGAATTTGGAGGTTTTATGATTTTAGCATAATGTGCCATATTTCTGAGTAGCTGCAGAAAGGGTAATCATTTGTGAGGTATCTCGGGGCAAAGATGTGTTTAAAATGGTTCCATGTGATGGATGATCTGGAACCTTTGAATGCCCAAACAATTGAGAGAGGAAGGAAGAGGCTGGGGAGACAGATGACAGTGCCAGGTGCAAGGCGCGGTGTTTGTAACAAGTTGACGTTAACAGCATTGAAAGAGAAGAATCTTACTTTTCTTTTTTTTTTTTTTTTTTCAGCTTTTTAAACCATTCATTCACCTCTTATTCATTTAAATTCTTACAGGAATATGTTTGATGCTTTTCATTCACCAGTATTATTCAGATGGAAAGATGAAAAAATAAGGATCAACACTTTTAATGAGGTTTTGAATTTAAACCTTAATAAATGAATTTTTATTTTTAACGGTGATTGTTCAGAGATTTTAAATTTAGGGCCAAAGAAGAAGCTAAGATATATTTAGATTCATCATTTATCTAAAGAAACATGTTTAGATTTGCAGTTTAAAAAGCACATTCTCAGTCTCTTCCAACATTTCATGCATTCCTGCCTTCTCAACAGGACAGGAAAAACAAAAGATGAACAAAAATCACTGAAAAAAGCATTTTCATCTGTGGCCATATGTGAATTAAGATGTTTAAGTTGTTTCATTTTTGTTATGTTTTACTTTCTCTTTTTCATATATCTAAATGAAATTTAATTTTATTACTAAGGAACACACAAGTTAGAGAGCTGGGGAAACAGCTCAGGGGCA
>PVJA010031169.1:0-24982 GCA_004027025.1 Myocastor coypus | reverse complement strand
AAAAAAAAAAAAAAAAAAAAAAAAAAAAAAAAAAAAAAAAAAAAAAAAGAAAAAGAAAAGAAAAAAATGAATAAAGTAATACATTAATCCTTGATCATAAATACAGACATAGGAAGATAAACATAGTCATGGTATTTTTTTATGGGGTGAGGGGCTATACTAGGGTATCAAATCCAGAGATACTCCACCAAGCTACATCCCAGCCTGTATTTGTGTGTGTGTTTTTAATGTATTTGGTAGGGTCTCACTATGCAGCTGGGGCTCTTAGTGATCCTGTTTTCGGGATGTTTTCAACCTTCCCAGGGCTGGGACTACAGGCATGGGCCACCATGCCAGGTCTCTATTTGTTGTTTTATTTATTTTTTTGAGAACAGGTGACAACATCTTTACTTCCACTTGTAAATGATCACCAGCACACCAAGGAACAAGTTCTTGAGTCCTGTTAGCTAATGAAAGTCTTCATTTTCTGAGACAGGGTCTATGGAACCCAGGCAGGCCTGGCTCTTACATGCAGCCCAGGCTGACCACATAGTAGTGATCCTCCTGCCTCAGCCTCCAGTGTTGGGATTGCAGGCGTTCACCAGCACACCCAGCTCATCTAGTCATTTTGGTTAAAATAAACCAAGCACAGCCCAAGCAAGTATATTCCCCATCACTGTTCTAATTCTTCTTCAGAATGTATTTCTTTGCAGTGTGCTGCCACTTCACACAAGTTACAGAAGAGCTATTTACTACTCTTTCATAGATAAAGCCCCTGAACTTTAAGAAAGTATTAGGGAAAATTATTTATCCCTTCCTTTTTCAAATAATTTTTTTTTCTTCATACTAAATCTAAGAAAGCAAAGTCAATACTGATAGACATATGTCTTGAGCTAAAAGGTGTAGGGAAACAGACCACATATACTCATTACATTTCTAAGAAATATGAGGTAAAAAGGTGAAATCTTTGGAGCAAGTACATGTTTGTCCAAAGAAGCCAGATATGCTACTCTCCAAAAAGTGAAGGGAATTTTTACGCAACATAAGAAATAATTTAATGCATTTCGACTTTGCTAAAGCTTCACATTGCATGAGCACATCTACAGAGCTGACCCAGGAACAAGCGCTCCTTTCTTCTATCCATTTAGGCATTAGTTTTCATGGACTTGTGGCTGGATGTCCCAGACAAAGGCTAGGAGGTTGTCCAGGACCTCTTCCCTGTTCTGCCGGAAGCAGGTCTGCAGGACAGAGCCTTCTCCTGGGTCCCCCTCTTCACTTCGCTGCTGCAGCTGCCATGGGCTCCTAGGGCTGCAGCTTCCTCGGCCTTAAGCTCCTTCTCCCCCTGCAGGCAGGACTGCTCAAGCTCAGCCTGGGCTCCTTTGGCCTGCTTCAGTCTCCGGTTCTTTCGCTTGTGGGCCTCGGCCACCTTCTCTGTGGCCTGCTTCTTGGCCTGCAGCAGCTGCTGGATTCCTTGGGACTGGCTAGCCATGGCTGCTGATGCGGCCAAGCTCAGGGCCACCTATTTATTTATTTTAATGAGCCAAACATACTTATTAAGGGAAAGAAAGGGGGTCCTGAGTGGGTGTTCCCCAAGCTCTTTTTTCTGAGGTGAGGTCTCAGTAAACTGCCCATTCTGTCCTTGAACTTGTGACCCTCCTCCCGCAATCTCCAAACAGATGAGACTACAGGTGTGCACCACCATGCTATGTGTGTGAGAATACTGACTGGCTATGGCGACTGAACAAACTCAGGGTCTTGTGCTTGCTAGGCAAGCACTCTAGCACTAAGCTACATCCTCAGCTTTCTTTTTCTTTTTTTTAAAAAAAGAATTTTATTTATTTTTTTCTGGTTTCAGAACTTTTATTTATTTATTTATTTTTATGGTCAGCTCAGCCTGCCCCGAGGGCAGGGCTGGCGCAGCATGTGGTGCCGGGGATCGAACCGCGGTTCCTGAAGCCACCCAAGCTTTCCTAAGCAGACGCTTTAGACCACTGAGCCATCCTGCTGGGCCCCTCAGCTTTCATATTTTAAAATAAAAATTAAAAATACGCATAAGTTTTTTTTTTCCTGGCTGCCTCTTTATTTGTATAGTAAAATTCCTATACTGACCTCAATTTACATATAGTACATATGAAGTTTATAAAGCTCAGTAAGTTACATTGGTTATATGTTAATTAACTTCTAAAAATTAGTATTATAAGCTGGTAGTGGTGGGGCACACCTGTAATCTCAGCACTTGGGAGGCTGAGGCAGGAGAATTGGTGTGAGTTTGAGACCAGCCTGGGCTACAAAAATTTAATATCACTGCATAGCTGTTAGATGTAAAGAGTGTGCCCATTTAAAAAAATATTTTTGGGGCCAGCGAGATGGCTCAGCAGTCCAAAGCACCTGCTTAGGAAAGCTTAGGCAATCAGAGGGACCACGGTTCATCCCCAGCACCACATGCTGTGCCAGCCCCACCCCCAGAGCAGGCCAAAATATAAAAATAAATAAATAAATTTGAAAATAAAAGTATTGTTTATTAACTTGCTTTATTGTCATGTGCTTTTTTAAAAATACAAGGAAGGGCTGGGTAGACAGCTCAGCAGTCTAAGAAACTACCTGGCAAGCACAAGGTCTTGAGTTAAATCTCCAGTACCAAAGAAAAAGGGAAGCAGGTAGGCTGCCATCCAACTAAGTCCAGAACTCTGGGAGGGTGAGGTAAGAGGACTGTGTGTGAACCTGGCACAGACAACTTAGTGACTTAGCAATACCCTGCTTCAGGGGTCGGCTAAATAGCTCAGTGGATTAAAGCGCATGCAAGCAGGTGCAGAAGCCAAGCAGGCTCAGGGGTCAGGGTTCAATCCCCAGGCCTGCCGTGCCAGTCCTGCCCCAAGGGTGCTCTGAGACCACAACTGAGACTGGGTGTAGTGGTGCAAGCCTCTTGGGAGGCTGTAAACAGTCAGATCACAAGTCCAATCTAGTAATAAGACCCTGAACACCTATAGACCCTTCCCTAAAATACAAGAAAAAAAAAGAACTGCTTCATAATAAAAAACAGGGATGGGCTACAGTTCAATGTAAATGCTCTAGGTTCAATAGCTGCTAACAAAAATTAAACATGGGACTGGGGAGCTAGCTCAGTAATCTATGCGCCTGCCTGGCAATCATATGGACCTAGGTTCAATCCCCAGTACCACATGCCCTGCCCACCCCGGAACCCCAGGTATACCGTGCAGGCCACTGAAATGGGGCATGGAGGTGCACAGCTAAATCCCAACACTGGGGGGTCGACACAGGAGGATCACTCTAAGTCCAGCTGTGTAGTGAGACCCTGTGCAAAAAAAAAAAAAGGAAAAGAAAATATAGGGAAAGTTCTTCAAGGTATAGCAGCAGTCACTTGTAAACCTAACAGCTAAGGCAGACACAGAATGATCAGTTCTGTCAGCCTGGGTTACACAAAATATTCAAGAGTAGCATGGACTACACAGTGAGATGCTGTCTCAAAAAAAAAAGACAAACCAGCAAAGACCTATGTTTAAAGTTTTAGGGGAAGATAGTTGTCAATCGGCTGGATGGTTATTTGGGGATGAGTCTAAATCGAAGACTATAAGCCCACCCCAGGGGCAGTGTTTAACTCTGTGAGGGCTAGACAGGGCTAAGACTCAGCAGGAATGATTCCATGTCACCTCAGACTGATTCTCTGAGTTATAGTGTCATTGTCTTGGAAATTTTTCATAGAAAGCCAGAAAGAGTGGCACATGCTTACAGCTCCTGCTACTTATGAGGCTGGGACAGGTGGTTCATTTAAGTATACAAAAAAAAAAAAATTTTTTTTAAATATTAAGTACAGGGTATAAGAAAAAAAAAAAAGAAAAAGAAAAAAAATAAATATTAAGTACAGGGTCTATAGAGGGGGTTGAGGCAGGAAGATTAGATTGGAATTCTTTTCTTTGTTTTTTGTTTTGCAGGACCGGGGTTCAAACTCATGACCCTGCACTTGCCAGGCAGTCACTTGGGCTACAGAGCTATCTCCCCAGCCCAGGAAGATTGGACTTGTGATTCTCCTGTTTTCAGCTTTCCAAGCACTGGGATTATAGGCACGCCACCAAACTCAAGTCTCAATCACTGTCTCAGCTCACCCCTGGGGCAGGGCCAGCATAGCACGCCAGGAATTCAAGTCCAGTCTGGGCAACAAGGTGAGTTCTTCATGGGGTGGAGGGGCTTGGGTATAGTGGCACACAAACATAATCCCAGCGCTTAGGAAACTGGATAGGAATATCAAGAATTCAAGGCCAGCCTGAGCTACATAGCATGACTGTGTCTCAAAAAAATCAAAGATAAAAAGGATGAATTTTAATAAAACAGAAAGGATGGCAGCAGATAAGGCCACAGCAGCACAATGTACCACAGAAAAGGATACTGTGAAATGTTCACTGGTAACAATCAGACAGTATTATTCAAGCAGGCAAAATGAAGCAAGAGAAAACTACATCAAAAGAAACACTGTAAGAGCAACTCTGTAAATTCTGGTTGTCAGTTAACAAGCAAGAAAGCATTATTTGTGCCTATTCTCCTATATGTACCTTTACAATGGAGAACATATATAATTATACTTTCCTAGGTATTAAGCTGGATAACAGCTACTTTACAAGTCTGTCCTAAGGATTATGGCTAATGCCCATTAAGCAACCTTGCCACAGAGCCCGTTTAAGAAAAACCACAGTTAGTGTCACTTCAGAGTTTACACCATTCCAGGAAGCCTCTCAGTGAGTGTCTAAGAAAATATACTGTTTCAAAGAGGGGGCATGTTAAGAAATACTTCATAGATAACTGTCATCCTTCAATTGCAGACTTTCTAGTTTCAGCTCCAAACTAAACTAGGTCATTAGGTTGTGTTAAGACATTCTCTTGATGTTTTTTCATAATGAGCCTTGTGATTAAGAGTGCAATACAAATAAAGGCTGAGTGTGGTGGTGTGCAGCATAATCCCAGCAGTCTAGCAAGCTGAGGTAGGAAGATCACAAATTCAAGCCCAGCTTGGGTAACTTAGTGAGATTCTGTCTCAAAAATAAAAAAGGGCTGAGGATGTAGTTCAAGGCAAAGGCCATGAGTTCAATGCCCAGTTTTTAAAAAGTGGCTAAGACAGGATCACTCCAAGTTTGAGACCAGCCTGGGCTACAAAGTGAGTTCAAGGGGCTGGTGAGATGGCTCAGCGGTTTAAAGCACCTGCTTAGGCAACCACAGGGACTGCAGTTCGATCACTGGCCAGCCCCACCCACAGGACAGGCTGAACCAGCCACTAAAAAAAAAAAAAGAACAAAGTGAGTTCAAGGCCAATCCGAACTACACAGTAAAACCCCATCTCAAAAATAAAGAAAAAAAAAATCTTGCAAAATGTATTGCATCGTAGCCAGGCCTTGTAGTGCACACCTATAATCCCAGCACTCGGGAGGCTGAGGCAAGAGAATTGTGCAAGTTTGAGACCAGCCTGGGCTACAAAAGTGAGCTCAAGGCCAGCCTGAACTGCATAGCGAGACCCTGTCTCAAAAAGACACCCCCCCCCCCAAAAAAAAAGTATTGCAACTGAGGGCTGGCCAAATAGCTCAGTGGATTAAAGGGCCTGCAGGCAGGCTCAGGGGCCAAGGGTTCAATCCCAGGGCGGGCACAGCAATTGATTCTGGGTGTGGTGGCACTATAGGTAAAAGTTTACTGATAAGAAGATGTGACTGTCACCTGCCTACCTTAGGGACCTGGATGCACTGGAGCACATGTAGCCAGGAACATGTGTATCCATCCAGTACCACTCCCAAATAGAACTCTTTCTGATGTCAAGAACATTGAAAATGTGAGCAATGACTTCCTAATTAAAACCATTGCTAACCAGGGCTAAGTATGGCTTTTAAACTTCTATTGTAATAGCATATTTTAAAATGTCTCTTGAGAGGCTCAGCAGGATGGCTTAGTGGTCTAAAGAGCCTGCTTAGGAAAGCTTGGGCAGCTGCATGGACTGTGTTTAGATCCCCGGCACCACATGCTGTGCCAGCCTGCCCTGAGCTGGCCATAAAAATAAACAAATACACAAAAGTTCTGAAACAAGAAAAAAATAAAATAAAAAAATAAAAAATTCTTTTTTTTTTTTTTTTTTTTAAGACAGGGTCTCACTATGCAGTTGAGGCTGGTCCTGAGCTCACTTTTGTAGCCCAGGCTGGTCTCGAACTCGCATCAATCCTCCTGCCTCAGCCCCCCCCCGAGTGCTGGGATTACAGGCGTGCGCCACCAAAAAAATTCTTTAAAAAAATAAATAAAAATAAAACGTCTCTTGAAAACATGAAGTACCTGCATTTATTTTGGAACAGTTTCTGTTGTCTGTAATCCCAGCTCTTGGGAGGCTATACAAATCCAATCTAGTAGTGAGACCCTGAACAGCCTGTAGACCCTTCCCTAAAAAAAAAAAAAAGCAACTGGAAAAAATAAAAATCCCCAGATTTCAATATCGAACACTAGCAGCAATTAAATAAAACTAAAACACTGTGTTATTAGCCAAGCCTCATGGCACACTCCTATAATCCCTGCACTTTGGAGGGTTGAGGCAGGAGGACCAGATGACTGAACCTGGCCTGGACATCCCCTGTTCTAAAATAAATGAAACAAGCTGGACACAGTGGTATATACCTGCAATCCTAACACTCTGGAAGGCTAGGCCAGTGGATCAGAAGCTCAAAACTACCATGGGCAACCCAGCAATTTTGCAAGACCCTCTTTCAAAACATGAAGAAAGAATTGGAGATGTAGTTCACTATCAAGGTCCTAGGTCTGGGCCAGTGAGCTAGCTTAGCAGTCTAAAGTACCTTCTCAGGCAAGCTTAGACAAGTGCACAGGGACCACAGTTTGATCCCCAGCACCACATGCTGCACCAGCCCTGTCCCCCAGGCAGGCTGAGCCAGCCACACACAAATAAATAAATAAATAAATAAATAAATAAATAAATAAATAAAATAGAGAGCAAAGTCCTAGGTCAGTGTTAGCAAACACTTTTACACTTGATCTTAGCCAAAAGGCAGAGAAGCGATAGCAAACACTTTTATAGCTTTCAGTGCTACAAAAGCCCAGCAAGCCAAACAAACAAACAAACATTTGCTATGATCCTGGTCTGTCTGATAAGACCACAGAAGCAGAAGATAAGGTGCCATAGTTCACCACCACCACACCAGGTGCAATCCTCAATATCACAAAGATGGGTGGATAGATAGATAGATGGATGAATGGATGGATAAAAAATAAGTAAAGGGCCAGTGAGATAGCTCAGTGGACTGAGTGCCTGCTTAGGCAAGCACAGGGACCAGGTTTTAATCGCCAGCACCACATGGCAAGCCGGGCCTGCCCATGGGCTTGCTGTACAGCCCACCAAGAGACCAGGCATGGTGGCACACACCTGTAATGCCAGTGCTGGGAAGGCTTGAAACAGAAGGGTCACTATGAGTCTAGGCTGATGCACTAGGGAAAAAAAAAAAAAAAGGCAAAGTAAGTCAGAAGTGGTAGCACACACCTGTAATTCCAAGATGCTTGGAGGCTGAGGCAGGATCCCAAGTGCAAGACAAGGCTGGGATAAAAATTTAGTAAGACTCTGCCTCAAAAAAAAAAAAAAAAAAAAAAAAAAAAAAAAAAAAAAAAAAAAAAAAAAAAAAAAAAAAAAAAAAAAAAAAAAAAAAAAAAAAAAAAAAAAAAAAAAAAAAAAAAAAAAAAAAAAAAAAAAAAAAAAAATTAAAAATCACTTAAGGCATAGCTCAATACACAGGCCCTGTAAAGGCCCTGTGTTCAATTTTCAATACCATAAAAATAAATAAATATGCAGGCTTAGGATGTAGAGGGCCAGCCAAATAGCTCAGCAGATTAAAGCACCTGCCAGCAGACACAGGGGTTGGGGGTTTGATCCCAGGGCACACTGAGATGGCAACTAAGACTGGGCTTGGTGGCACACCTGTAATCCCAGCTCTTGGGAGGCTGTAAACAGGTGGATCACTACAAATCTGATCTAGTAATGAGACCCTGAACACCCCATAAGCCCTTCCCTAAAAATACAAAAAAAGGAAGAATTATGTAGCTGCTTAGTGTGAAGGTTTGGGATTCAATCTCCAACACCATCCTGTATGTGTGTACATATATGAAGTTTGCACCCTTTGATCCAGAATTTTATTTGTAGAGAAAAAGGGTGGGGTGATAAAAGACACCCTACCATAATTAAATAAAGAAAAATATTATAGCACAGCTCAGCTTAAAAAAAAAAAAAAAAAAAATTTTTTGCTATGATCCTGGTCTGTCTGATAATACCACAGAAGCAGAAGATAAAAGGTAGGCAGGGGTACATGCTCTCCTCGCACCCAGGACCCCAACGTGGCCTCACCTCCACTCAGAACAGAAATCCAGTCTCAGTCTCCTAACCCCCAAGGAGTTCAGTCCCTGGCCCCTAACAGAGTTTCAGAATCAGAATGCAATGGTTACCTGAGGTCTGTTCCTTTCACTATTTACCCACCTCCACGATGTAAAGGAGCAAGGAGCAACCACGCGAGACAAGAGCACTCCTTCAGACTGTACTGCCTTTCCAAGAGTCACCAGGCAGGGTGTTGCTGATAAAAGGGCCACAGGTACTGATAGCAGCATTCCCTTTCCTTGAGTCACAGGGCTGTAACTTACAACCACCCCAAAGGCATACCTCAGAATAGTCACAGGGATAGTAGAGGACCCCACCATCTCACAGACACTGTTGCCAGTGACACATGTTCAGCATGTGACAGTTAAAATTACAAAAAAGGGCTGGGGAGACAGCTCAGTGGAATAAGTGTTAGCCTAGCAAGCTGAGTTCTACCCCTGGTACAACCAACCAACCAACCAACCAATCAACAAATACATAAATAAATAAGAAATAGAAGCAATCCATGGTGTCTGAATTCAGATTCAGTGACTACTCCCTTAGGACATATACACTATATTACCAAGTCTAAAAACTCTGGGTTCAATGTCTCAAGAGTAAATAACAATGTTCTCTTCCATGGGACAGTTTTACAAATCACTCATGTAAAATATTGAGGACTCTGAAATGATTAAAACCTTAGTATATGCAGATCAGTCCTGAAAAGTTAAAGGACTAAGAATTTTCAGAGTTGTCTCAAATCTAGTCTCAGTAAATGCTTCCTACACTGGAGAATAAAATTAGGTATTTCACTTCTGCAACTGTAATGTGAAGTACCAATATAGTTGCAAAAACTTGGTAATGAAATTTCAAGCTAATGGGCTGGCTATAATGGTGTATCTGTAATCTCAGCACTTGGGAGACTGAAGCAGGAAGACTGTTAATGGTCCAGACTGGACTACATAGTGAGTTCAAGGCCAGCCTCTATAGTTTGTGATTAATTCACAATCCAATGCTGGGATTATAGGTGTGAGTGCTACACCTGCCCCAGGACACACAGCATGAACAATGTAAGGAGGGGAGAGATGCTTGCTAGCTGCCACAGATGTTGTCCCTAGCTTTGTTCTTTGCTGTTTTCTGCAGCCATAAATGGCTGCCCTCTTGGAGCCAGCTGAGTATGGACTGAAACCTCCACTAACTGTGAGTTAAATAAACCTTTGCTTCCTTAATTCTGAGTGTTGGATATTTTGTCCCGGCAACAAGAGAAAAGTAACCAAGACAGTAGTGCACACCCATAATCTTGACACTCTGGAAGGCTGAGACAGAAAGATCACAAGTTTAAATCCTGCCTGGGTAAGTGAGCAATATAGTTAGATTGTCTCAAAATTAAAAATTAAGATGGCAGGCCAGCAAGATGATTCAGCGGTCTAAGGCGCCTGCTTAGGAAAGCTTAGGCAGCCACAGGGACCATGGTTCAATCCCCAGCACCACATGCTTTGCCAGGCCCACCCCCAGGGCAGGCTGAGCCAGCCACAAAAAAAATTAAATTAAATTAAAAAGTTAAGAAAAAAAAAAAAAAAAAAGTTAAGAAGGGGCCAGGGAGATAGCTCAGTGGAACAGTGCTTGCCTGGCAAGCTCAAGGTTCTTAGTTCAATCCCTGGTACTGCAAAAAATAAATAAAATTTTTTAAAAAATAAGTTACTGGGGCTACAGCTCAGCATGAAGGCCTTTTGTTTAATCCCCTCTACTCAAAAAGTAAATAAATAAAGCAGAACACACATCTTCAGTAGTACAGTGTACTCAAAGTTAACGCAAGGTGTCAGAGAAGACAAAATCTACACTAAAGGTTGTCAGGTAATCTAATCCTTAAATCTTCCAGACTGCATTGCTAGTGACTGATAGCAGACTGGCTGCTAATCTTCATTAGGGGCTGTCATTATCTTAGGTAGCCCTGGCACTGCAGCAGTCCAAGCATAAGATTACAGTATTTTAGGAATAGTATTTTCATAAAATAAAGCTATCATCATTTTTCGACATCTGTGTCACTTCTATTTAGGAAGCAGTAGTTAATATATCTTGATTTAGTATCTTTTGCTCCTCCAATAGGCAGGCGGAGTGGGAACCACTACCCACATTTTGCATAGTGCAGAGGCTTGGATAAAAGAGCCCTAATCACTTGGGGCCTGAGAAGGAACAGGAGGTGTGTCTGACAGAAAACTATATTCATTGCACAAAATTCTTCAGCAAATAATAATAAACCTCGTTTTAGGATATGTGCTGGTGAGGCAGGCACTAAGCTTCACTTTAGAAGTGCTACTTTTTGTTTTCAGACCTGAGGAATCCAGGCCCTGCCACATACCAGGCAAGCACTCTACCACTGAACTACACCCCAGTTCCAAATATCATTTTCATCCCCCAGTAGTACAGATCAAACCCAGAGCCTCTGCACTATGCTATATTTCCAGTCCTTTTCTTATTCTGAAATAGGGTTTTACTAAGTCACTAAGTTGCCCCATTTGCAACTCTCTTGCCTCAGCCTTCCTGAGTGCTGAAATTACAGTGTGCATCGCTATGCCCAGGTACAAGGACCACCAGGAAAGGCTAAGGGTCCTCAAGCTTTCTTTGCACAAACACCTCCTAATCAGTCTGATAAAGACTTCGGGGCTAGGAAACTGTTTAATCTGCTGATGTGGTTCACTCATGGCACTATACACTGCATGACTGACTTTAGAAGGAAACCTCTCCCATAGATGAAACAATATTAGGACTCTCAGGGCATTTTACTCATTCATTCAGTAAACATCTGCTCAGTATCTACTATTGCCTAGGCACCACACACTTCACCCCAAACAACTGTACAGTGGAAGTTTTCACATGGTTCTGCACAATGTAGGTGATACTTTCACGGGGTTCTGCACTACATAGGTGATCAATGAACAGTGAGAATAAACCTGACTCTCAGGGGTTTAAGTCTGATAATTATTTCAATAGAGACCTTGAGCAAAGCAGACTGCCACTGTGGGTCCTAACTGAGCCAGAGGTGTTACTCTCTGCAAGCAAAGGGGACTCATGATCAAAAGGGCAAGCCCAGTCAGGTGTGGTGGCTCGTGCCTGTAATCCCAGCACTCAGGAGGCAGGATACACAGCAAACTTAAGGGTAGCCTGGACTTGGCAAAACCCTGTCAAGACCTACACCACACTCTTTCAACTCCTGAACCACAGTAACAGACTCAGCCTTGGGAACAGAGGAAACTCACTCTGACTTTAGAGGTCAAGGTTCCAGAAAGGACTTCCTAGTTCTTTAGTTATAAAGGAGGCTCCCAGGTAGGGATATCATGAACCGCTCACTCCATGCAGTTTTGAAGCAAAAGCATGACAAATGACTACCTCAACTCTATCATCTCATTCATAAAAAAGTACAAGTAACCAAAGACAAAAAGGTTTGTTTGTTTGTTTTTTAAATCTAAGAACATTATGACCAGTGCCAGACTTGAATTTTCAAAAGCTACTTTTTTGGTTAGCTTTTATAAGACACAATCATACTATGTAGTTCAGGGTGGAGGCTGGCTTCAAATTCATGGTGATCCTCCTGGCTCAGCCTCCCGAGTGCTGGGATTACACGTGTCTGGCAGCAACATTTTAAAAAACTTTTAATAACTCTGTAATAATTATAGATCAAAAAAAAAGCTCCATAAAGATTCATAGGAAGGCTCCACATTCCCTTCTGCTCACTGCCTTGACTGGCTGCCTCTCCTCAGCCAGCAGGTGGGGGCTGGCAGTTCGTGGTACTTGCTGTGCACTTCCCAGGAACCTGTGCTCAGCACTAACCCACAATGACTTCTGGGTGGCAATTCGATCACAAGCTGCTAAACTCCTTATTCATTTGGCAAATACTTACTGAGCACATACTGTGTACCAGCAACTGTTCCTTGAGAATAATCTCCCCGTGGACATTATCACCTCACAGAAAACTGTTAAATATGATAAATACTAAATAACAAACTAGCAAGATCAACAGCTGTGGATGGAAATTAAGCAAGGAAGAAAGCAAAAAAAAAAAAAAAATAGAGAAATTAAAAACAGTGTAATCATGGAATGCCTCAAGAGCCATGAGGAAGCAAGCACTCTAGGTAGACCAAGCACATAGTGTAACCCTTTGTCAGAGCTCAACAAGGACAGTACTGGAACAGGGACCAAGTGAATCAAGGGGACTCAAACCCTAACACTAGCCCTAAAAGTTTTGCCTTCAGACAATCTTGACAAGAGTAACTGTTTTTACCAAACAGGTTTTACTGAAATAAAAAAAGCTCAATTCAAACACAGCACCTACCAGGCTATGACTAGCTAGCTGTTCAGCACATTCAAGAAGCAGCTCAAATTTCTCCCATCAAGTCCAAATCTGAAACCAAAGCTGAAACTTCTGCTTTCTTTTCCTCTAAGACAACTGGATGAATTGTGAAAAACCATCTCACAGGCAAATGTAAAGAATTCTTACCCTAGCACTTATCATGACAAGTTAAGAGCCTGAACGGATGAATCCTTGATGCTCTACATGAGTACGATACAAAATGCCGTAAACTAGATAAAGGAGATTTATTGAAAGTCAAAATCCAAATCCTTTTGAGATTTACAGTATCTAAAAGACAATTTCAGAGCGTTAAGAGGCAGTGTTCAACCACCAGAGCAGCGCGTATGACCCGTTGTCTCAATTACTCAGATCCTCAAGCCAGGGTTTCTGGGTGGGCCATGCGCGTGGACCCGGTTGGCCCGGAAAGAGCCCCGGAGCCGCCCAGCCCCGCCCCGACCGGCAAGCAGGCCGGGCCGGCCTTGCGCGGCCCGGTCCCGGACCGACCGCAGGCCCGCACCCCTGCCCTCCACCACCCCGGTCGCCCGGCCGCCCGGCCGCCCGCCCACCGGCCGCCGAGGGTCGCCGCCATTTCCGGCTTCAAAAGGCCGGACTTGCGGCCCGCAGCCCTCGCCCGACTGGAGGCCTGCCTCGCAGGCCGGCACTAGCTTACCTGTCTGCCTGCCGCCTGCCGCCGGCTTCGCGGCTCCACTCCCGCTCCGCGGCGCAGCTGGCAGCCAGCCGACTCGCTCCTCAGGCTGGGTATCCCGGTAGTCGGTAGCAGCAGCTCTGGGCGCGGGAGCGACACCGGCAGCGGAGGAGACGCGCACGCTCACGCTCACGCACGTTCACGCACGCACTAGCACCGACGCGCGCGCCCTAGGAAGGACGTGGACTCAGACGGGTCAGAGCGGAGTGGGCAGCCGCTTGCGCATGCGCTTGGCGCTCCGTGCGGCCACCCCGGCCTCCAACCGAGCCGCGCGGAACCGCCCAGCCTAAATGACCCAGAGATCCAACCTGCGGAGGTTCCGCCCTTGCATGGGCGGACCCGAGTCACCGGAGGCGGGGCGCTTGAAGATGGGCGGAGCTCACCAAAGAGGGCTATGAGATCCCTCTGCCTGCAAGGACAGGGCGGTCGCGAAGGGACCGAGCCAGCACTGAGACCCCCCAACAGGCCTCAGGTGGCTGCTGTAACCCCCAGGAAGCCTTTGGGCGCAGTTAAGGGTTACGCGGAAAGATAAGTGCAGGATTGACTTGCGGCTGTTTGCTCATCACTTTACCCAAGATTGAAAAAAATATAACTGTCTTTATCAAAGAACTTGGGTGGACTGGTGGGAGGTGAGAGAGAGACCTCACACTCCATCAGAGCCCATGGGTGAGACAGAGCCGAAAGGGGATTTGTTTCTTTCTTTCCCATCGGGTAATTGAATTGACACCACCCGAGCCCTGCCAGTTCCTGGAGTCACCTGCACACCGTAGCCTGCAGAGGCGGAGAAAGGACTTCGACTCCACCTTCCCTGTTTGTTCATCCCATCGACCGACCGGCTGAGACTAGAAACCTGGTCATCCTCCCCTGATACTCACTTTTCTCTCTCTCTCTCTCTCTCGCTGCCGCTCTCGCTCGCTCCCTGTTAACTGTGCTATTCTCCAGCGTTTACAGAGGATTAAACCTCTGCAATCAGGGCTGTGGCTGCCACACTCTTCCCCTTCACCATCCACCATTTCCATTAGCAGTTGCTTTTGCTGGTGCTGTTTTTCTTTTTTCTTTTCTTTTTTTTTTTAAGAAAAACTTTATTTATGTTATGGCCGGCTCAGCCTGCTGGGGGGGGGGGGGGGCTGGCGTAGCATGTGGTGCCGGGGATCGAATTGTAGTCCCTGTGGTTGCCCAAGCTTGCCTAAGCAGGCGCTTTAGACCACTGAGCTATGTCGTCCGGCCCCTGTTGCTGGTTTTGGGGGCCTGCTTTTTGTTTGTTTGCGGGACTGGGATCGAACTCATCACCTTGCACTTGCCAGGCAGGCACTTGTGCCACAGAGCTATCTTCCCAGCCCCTGTTCTGTTTTTTGTTGTTGTTTTTGGTTTTGTTTTTTGCAATACCGTGGATCAAACTCAGGACCTTGCACTTGCCAGGCAGGTGCTTATGTCGCCAGGCTATATTCTTGACCCTGTTTTTGTTTTTGAACAAGAGTCTCTCTAGACCACAGGTAGCATCCAACTGAACATCCTTCGCCCCAGCCTCCTGGATGCTGGGATTGCATAAAACAGCCATCACAAACATAGGACCATGCACTTGCCAGGCAGATGCTTGTGCCACTGAGCTACATCCCTGGCCCTAGACTCACTTATACCAGAAAGCCTAGCAGACTTACCCAGAGAACATTTTAAAGTATTTGCTGAGTGAAGACTAGAGCCAGGTATAGTGGTGCCTCTCATCTCTATAGTTTGAGGTAGAAGGACTGCCATCAGTTTGAGGACAGTCTGGGCTACATAGACCTTGTCTCAAAAAAAAAAAAAAAAAAAAAAAAAATTGCACAGAATCTACATCCAACTTATAGTAAATACTGGCTATGTGGTGCTTGCCACCTTCTGGTTATTACCAGCCCAGTAGTCGTGGGATGTATGTCCCATGACTGACTCAAGGTCCGTGAACTTCCCCTGCACCACACTGGAGCCAAACTTCATTATCTCTGACACCCACCCCTAAGTCTGATGTGCCCACTACAGTGGATTCCCTGGGAGAACTCCTAAGTGGCCAAGACTCATAAAACTCCACTTGGGGTCCCCAGAAGGGAAGTTCTCCTCCACAGGTCTTTATGTTGCAGAACATATTAAGAAAAAGCAGAAACTCAACACCCACAGTTAGAGGAGGAAAGGTTTATTGTGGCTTACAGTTCACAGGTTTCGGGCTCTAGTCACCTGGCTCCAAGGGAGGGTGGCACAGCAGAGGAGAGACAGTCCGCAGCAAAGCAGGACAGGCAGAAGGCAGCCAAACAGTAACTAGCAGCAGCAGAAGCAGGGAAGCAAGCCTTTACATTCCATCCAGTGGGGGCTGGGGAGACAGCTCAGTGGCTTAAGCTCCTGCCTGATAAATGCAAGATCCTGAATTCATCCCCCAGTACTGCATGCTGTGCCAGCCCCAGAACTGGGTGTGGTGGCACATGCCATGACCCTAGCACTGGGGAGGCTAAAAACAGGAGAGCTAGACTCCAAACTGTAGTGAGACCCTGGATAAAAAAAAAAATATATATATATATATATGTATATATATATATGTATATATGTATGTATGTATACATACATACATACATACATTCCATCCAACATACCACACTCCCAGGGTAGGACACCCTTAATTCTGGTATCACACCCTAGATCCAGGTGGCCCTGAAAAGCCCCACCTGAGTGCATGAGGCTTCGGGGAAGGGGTGGTCATGTAAATACAAATCATGACAAGGGTGCATATTATATGCCAGTTTTTAAATTTTTTGGTGGGACCAAGGTTTGGACACCTGACCCTGCATTTGCCACACAAGCACTTGTGCCATACAGCTATCTCCCCTGCCCCTATTTCATTTTTTTGGCAGGACCAGGGTTCAAACTCACAACCTTGCACTTGTGCCACAGAGCTATCTCCTCAGCCCCTCCTATTTTATTTTTTTTTTAAAAAACTTTATAGCCGGGCGTGGTGGCTCACACCTGTAATCCCAGCACTCGGGAGGCTGAGGTAGGAGGATTGGTGCGAGTTCGAGACCAGCCTGGGCTACAAAAGTGAGTTCAAGGCCAGCCTCAACTGCATAGCAAGACCCTGTCTCAAAAAGACCAAAAAAATAAATAAATAAATAAATAAATAAAAAACTTTATGTTATGGCCTGCTCAGCCTGCCCTGGGGGTGGGGCTAGAGAAGCATGTGGTGCCGGGGATGGAACTGTGGCCCGTGGTTGCCTAAGCAGGCACTTTAGACCACTGAGTTATCTGACGGGCCCTGTGCCACTTTAGTAGGAAAGGGAAACAAATGAGAAAACGTTTCTGTGATGTTGCATGATGTGGCGTGGGAGGAATGCACAATAGGCGTCACTGCAGTGAGTGGGAGATGGAAGCCTGTTTTTAAGCACTGTGTATCTGTTTTTCTTTTTTAGACAAGGTCTTACCATGTAGCTCAGGCTGGCCTTTATTAACTCAGCCTCCTGCCTCAGCCTCCCAAATGCTAGGATTACAGGCGTGCACCACCATGTCCAACCTCACTTTGACTTTTAACTTTATGAATAAGTTTGTTTTTTTTTTTTTGTCTTTTTGAGACAGGGTCTCACTATGCCATTCAGGCTGGCCTCAAACTCACATTAATCCTCCTGCCTCAGCCTCCCAAGTGCTGGGATTACAGGTGTGCGCCACCACACCCAGCTAATAAGTTGTTTTGAAACATGTAAGCTACAAGGAGCCTGTGCATCAGAGCCCTGGGGACCCCTCTAGTCACATGCACACCTGCCCATCCCCTAAGACTTCTAAAGGCAAGCATGGACATAGTGGCCAAAACGTGCTTCCCCGTGACATCTGATGGGACCTTCAGCTCCATCCAACTGGATGCTGCCTCTGCTCTCTGGACCTCACTCATAGGGCCACCTATGTGAGGGCCTCTCACCACCTCCGACGAGCCACCTGCAAACCTGCCTGTTTATTGGGAACTTCGGAAGTTTTCAGTTACTTGCCACTTTTATATCAGATAGCCTCCTCATCTATACAACACGATCGGATCTTCAAAGAATCCTTGTGAGCATGAGGTTTCACGCCTATCTCCAAGTCCCACACAATGGTGCCTGAGGACCAGGATCCTTTCCATTGCTCACCTGAGCCTGGCAAGCTCCGAGTCAGGGTGTGAGCCAGCGTCGCATCGAGGGTCAAGACAGCCTTCCCAACAGCAGGAGGCTGTCTATACTACAACAGCTCAACTGCAGCTGAGCTAGATGCTCCCGCACCAGGGAGTTCCCCTCAGCAGGGCCAATCCTAACTACTTGGCAAGATCCTCAACGCTGGATCAACCCATAAGATGCTGCAGACCTCCAGGAAATCAGCTTCACAGGGCTTCTTCAGAGACACCAGCTCATTCCCTTACCTTTTTTTTTTATTATTATTTTTTTTTCTTGTTTCAGAACCTTTATTTGTTTATTCACTCATTTTTATGGCCGGCTCAGCCCACCCTGAGGGCAGGGCTGGCACACCATGTGGTGCCGGGGATCGAACCACAGTCCTGGAAGCCGCTGAAGATTTCTGAAGCAGGCGCTTTAGAGCACTGAGCCATCCCGCTGGGCCCCTCATTCCCTTACCTTTGCAGCATCAAAGATTTGCAGTTTGTGGCTGTCCCTTGCCTGCCTCCCAAAAGGGTGTGGGTTTCTGACAGTTAAGAGGACTCATGTACTGGTTTACTCAGCACTGTTATCAGTGTCCTAGAAAACATATCCAGTAAGCACATGTGGATCTTTCCCAAAAGAATGCTTTATTGACAAATTGCCCATTTCGTTATTACACATCAATGACCATTCCTGCAGCCTGCCTTCTCATCACACCCCAAAGGCATTAACCATAGAAAAAGGACACCAAGTGGAATTCTGTTCCAGCCCCTGCACCCTCATTGTGCATCATGGGCAGCCCCTAAGAATGTCTGAAGTGGCCAGGGACCCTTGGTCATCAGAGGACACACAGCCTACTAAAGTGGACACTGAGTGGCCCCTTCCATTTTTGAGATGCAATCACAAGCACACAGCAGGCAAGGTCTTGGTGTCCTGCCAAGAGCCACTAAGGCACACAGCTGCCCCTCCAGACCACACTTCCTGACACGTGGGGCCCAGCATGAAAGGCTACCAAGATGTGGCAGCTTAAAAATGAAAAAAGAGGGGCCCAGCGGGATGGCTCAGTGGTCAGTGGTCTAAAGTGCCTGCTTGGGAAAGCTTGGGCGGCTTCAGGGACCTCAGTTCAATCCCTGGCACCACATGCTGCGCCAGCCCTTTCCTCAGGGTGGGCTGAGCCGGCCATAAAAATGAGTGAATAAACAAACAGAGGCTCTGAAACAAGAAAAAAATAAAATTAAATAAAATTAAAAAAATGAAAAAAGAAATCTTTGTAGCTTCTGAGAAAATGTGGCAGCGGAGTTGCAGCTGATTCCGAGCCCCATTTCCAACATGACCTGCAGGGCGGATGGTGCTTCTCCTATACCCTATGTGCAGTGAGCAGGCAGGCTGGGCCATGCCCTGGGCAATCAGCACTATGCAGAGGCACATCTTGTTTAAGGATGCTAAAGCCAGAGGGTTTCCTTCTTTCAGCTGCAGAGACCCAAGGATCCCTTGGGCTAGAATAGGGAGCCAGAGGAACTGCCAGTCTTTGCAAGAATCAGGTTTTTCCACACTGGAAGGTGCTAGTGAGATAAATGTGCTGTTAGTTGGTACAGGCAGGGTACAGTACAGGCCAGCAGTAGAACTCTACACACTGCTCAGGACCCATTAACTCTTATATATATATATATCTATATATATATATATATATATATATCTATCTATATATATATATATACACACATATATATATACACATATATATATATATATATATATATGGAGAGAGAAAGAGAGACAGAGAGACAGAGACAGAGAGAGAGAGGGAGAGGAATTTTTAAA
The DNA here is from genome assembly GCA_004027025.1 of Myocastor coypus. Lineage (NCBI taxonomy): Eukaryota > Metazoa > Chordata > Mammalia > Rodentia > Myocastoridae > Myocastor > Myocastor coypus. The sequence goes on along the minus strand of PVJA010031169.1, from coordinate 5,609 downwards.
CAAAGCATAAGGTGATGTAAGGCTTGAATTTCATCTTGAGTCCAAACAACCAATATTCTGTAATGATGACACGAAAACTGCTTTGCTAAACTTTTAATTTCTGAGGAATCCACTGCATTTAAAAAATAGTAAATCTTCTTGTCAAAGTTAGGTCATTAGTGTAACAACTAGGCAGCTGCTAACGATTCCTCTGAGGTCTCAGAAAATGGACAGCTCCCATTCTGCATCTCCAGAGGAAAGCAGCAACCTGGCAGGGCACCCTTGGTGAGCGGATGCTGTGAGTTCAGCCAAGAGGGGAGGCCAGAAAATGGTGCTTGCTTCATATTTTAATGCATCTCCTTCCTCCCAGGTTCTGTGGAGCTATCAAAACTCCAAGGGGAGCATGACCTTTGGCCTGTTAGCTCTCAGACCCTCCACTCCATCCATTTTCTGTGGCCCTGAGGACAGCACAGTGATCTGCTTCGCTTATGAATAGTAGTGTAAAACATGTATATACAGCATTGTTCTCTAACTCCTGCGAAGGCAGCAGCCACATCTGCTCACGGGTTGGCATGATTGTCCTCAAAACAGACGGATCACTCGCCCCAGCTGGCGGCTCCATCGCGCAGAGCTGCAGGTGGGATGATGAGGGCATGCTTGCACCTGATCTGTGGCTTGGCGATGCTATCACAGGTTTAGAAAGGCGCATTATCCGGCAGGGGTGGGTCAGCATGCCCCGCTGGGGAAGGGAGGCTGTCACTGCCATTCTCGTTGCCACCCACAACCTTAGACTACAGAAGGAAGAAGGTCAAGAGAGCAAAACTTTAGACCGAGAGGACGGGCAAGGTAAGTCCTACACCAAGTTCAACTTCCTATGTAAGTTTATGTAACATAAAAACTATCCAGGAGGCTGACGTAGGATCCCAAGTTCTAGCCAAACCAGGCAACCTAGCAAGATGTTTCAAAATTTAAAAAAGGGATACTGTGCACACGATGGCCTGGGTTCAGTCTGAAGGGAAGGAGTGGGAGAGGAGGAGGACAGGACAGGGAAAGGAAGAGCAGTTATTTCACCAAGAAACAAAGGAATGAGTCATGACAGGCAAAGGGCTGGATAGGTCCCACAGGAGTTATGGAACATGAGAAAGCCCATCTCAAAAGGCTATATATACTATATATACTTCTGGGCATGGTAGCACATGACTGTAATCCTAGCACTCAGGAGGGAGGCTAAGATAGGATTGTCATGAGTTCAAGGCCAGCCTGAACTACACAGCAAGACTCTGTCTCAAAAAATCGTAACAAGGGAGCAGGGAGATAGCTTAGCAGTCTAAGCACCTGCTTGGCAAGTGCAAAGAGCCACATTTGATCCCTGGTATTGCATGCTACCATGTTGGCCACCAAAACCAGGCCTGGAGGCACATCCCTATAATCCCAGTACTGGCAAGGCTGAGACAGGAGGATCACTATGAGTCTGTGATGTGTAGAGAGACCCTGTATCAAATAATAAATTTTAAAAAATTAAATTAAATTAAAAAAAGAAAAAAAAAAAACTAATAAATTAACAAAAGATTTTTAAAAGTGGGGGGCGGCTGGAGAGATGGCTCAGAAGAATAAGCACTTGCCTGGCAAATGCAAGGACCTGAGTTCAATCCCTGGTTCCACAAAAAAAAAAAAAAAAAAGAGCTGAGAATATAGCTGAGCGGTGCAGCACCGGCCTGGCAAGTGTGAGGTCCTGCCTGTGATTCCAGTTGGGGGGTGGTGTGTATATACTTTATGTCTACTATGTGACATTCTCGAAATGTCAAAATTCTAGAGACAGATTAGGGGTTAGAAAGGCAGGGCAGAAGGAGCTAGACATTGCTGTAAGAGCCACGGACTGATCTTGGTGGGTACAGATGTCTCTGTCTTTGTGCCCTGGTTAGCAGACTGTACCACAGCTCTATGAGATGTGTCACTGGATCAAAGCCCATAAAAAGTATGAGAGACCACTCTGAATGGTTTCCTACAATGAGTCTACAATACATAGGAAATGACATGACAGGTGACACCCATAAATAGAACAGACAGTACAGGGACAATTACCTTTATGGTCCCCACTCGGTCTTCAAATGACTTGAAGGTGGCAGAGTTCCTTTAAAGAGAAAGCAGAAAGCTGTAGGTGTGAACACCAACCTCAGTGATGCCCTCTTCGACCTGAAGGGCTTCAGAGTTAGCCTCTTGTCAGGAGCCCTGACAGTGTCCTGAGCTCTCGTAGCAAAAAATGTCACCTACCAGACAGGGGACAGGGAACCCCATAAGGAAACCAGCCAGCATTCAGTGGCTCCCTAGCTCAGAACTAATGCCTGCCAACTGAGTCAAGCCCAGATGTTACAGAGGCACTGCAAATCCTAAGTGCTTGGCACCTCTCTGCCACACTTTAAATAGATACTCTTGGAACCCAGGTGTGGTGGCACATGCCTATAATCCCAGAATTCCAGAGGCTAAGAAGAAGAATCTCTAGTTCCACATCACGAGTTACAAAGCCCCTGTCTCACCCACCCACCCTGAAACTGCTGGCTCTTCTGTGATAAGACTGTGTGAGGTCCTGGAGTCTCTCATTCAAATTTCTCATAGAAATAGTTCTGGAGTATGATAGCCGAGAAAAAAGCAGGCTTCCAGCACTTGCAATACAAGTTCAAAGTCTGCCTGGGGTACACAGCAAGATCCTGTCTCAAAAACAGTTTTTTTAAAAAAATGACTCCCCTGATAAGAATGGGCTGTGCTTGGCCAGGCATAATGGTGCAAGACTCCTAGCAATCCAGGGGCTGAGGCAGGAGGACTGTTGTGAATTCAAGGCCAGCTTGGACTGCACAATGAGATCCTGTCTCAAAAAAGAAAAAAAAAAAAAAAAAAAAAAAAACTGGGGGGGGGGGCCTGCATTAAGCTATGCTATGCCATGCCATGCCTGACCAAGTAGCTGAGGACCCGCACGGCCTCCTGCAGAGCACCCGTGCCTATGTGCCAGCCTTACCACTCTGCCTACTGACTCTACAAGGAGCCAGGGCCAGAACCTGGGCCTCAGGATAGAGCTAAGTCTGGCAGGATGGACTTCTCTAAAGCAAGGGTCCCAACCCTTCAGCTACAGATCAGTACTATTCCTTGGCCTGCAAAGAACTGGGCCATACACAGGAAGTATGCAGGAGGCAGGTGAAGTTGCATCTGCATTTACAGCTGTTCTCTGATCCTCAGTGCCAAAAGGGTAGGGGGACTGCTACTCTAGAGGCATCAAGATAAGAGTCCCAGAGCCGGGCATGGTGGCTCACGCCTGTAATCCCAGCACTCGGGAAGCTGAGGCAGGAGGATTGGTGTGAGTTTGAGACTAGCCTGGGCTACAAAAGTGAGCTTAAGGCCAGCCTCAACTGTATAGTGAGACCCTGTTTCAAAAAGACAAAAAAAAAAGGGAGTCCCAGTAAATACCTGCCTGGTAAGCTCAAGGTCCTGAGTTCAATCCCTACACCTCAAAAAGACGGGAGCCTCAGTTCTGTAAGTTCTTCCTCTGTGGCCTAATGGGGCCTTTTCTAGTCCTTAGCCAATAGGATGCTACCAAGGGGTATTGCATTTGGAGATACAAGAAACATGGGTACAACTGATTGGTGCTGCCCTGCCCCCACCCAGGGACATCACAGTTCTTTTTCCTTCTTTTCGGTACTGAGAATCGAACTCTGGACCTTGTGCTAGTCAGGCAAGCACTGTGCCACTAAGCTGTACTTCTGGCCCACAGCTCTGAAACAACAGAGAACAAGTGTACTTTACCTCATGGCTGGCATACTTATCGAGTGGCGGATGGAGTAGCTGCTGCTTGGAAGCATGGCAGAAGCAAAGAAGGAAGCAAATTAGCACAGGGCACCAGACTGGCAGGCACCTGACTGCAGGTAAACCAACTCTGCGGGTAGAAGAGGGACCCCATTCTGGCAGAACTGGGAAAAGCCCACTTGTATAATGCCTGAAGGAAAGTCACCTAAAATACCCCTCTCTCAGATCCGCAAGGGTAGCCCAGGCCAGCTAGTGGAGTGATACTGCTAAAGTGGAATAGTAACACAGGCAAAATGTAACGAAACCTACATCTGGGACTTTCGGAATCATTTGCTCTGGAGAAGTTCCATCTATCTTCACTGCAAGGTGACACATCTTTGGGCCAAAGAGGAAAAAGTCAGGTAAAGTAAAAAATGTCACAGATCTGGCTTGTGTTCCAGCTGCAATGTGGCACAAACAGTGTGCTTTGTCAGCACAGGGGAATGGAGCCCTGGGGAGGAATGTCTAAGGGCTTTCTGTAATAAATGAAACAGAACTCAACCTGGGAGAGGACTCTCGTTTGGAAGCATGAATAGCAAGAAGGGTGGTGGCACCCCCCATGGCAAATGCTTCTTTTGGGGAATAAACCTAAGCGCAGACACTGCAATGCACTTACTGCATGAGCCAGGGTCACCCACTGGCCTCCCCAGGAAGAGGCAGCCGACTGTGAAATACTTGGAGCACAGCATGTCAGGGAGGCCAGGGAGAAGTCTCTGCATGGCCAAGTAGCTGGCCAATAGCCTTCAAAGCAGTGACAGCATGGTGCTGCTACCTCCCAGAAGAGGGCTCTTTCACTGCCCCACACCCACATACTTCCACCCAGCACTGCCCTCCAAGGGCCCTTCCACAATCTACCCTGCCCTGATTCAGAGACCAACCTTCTATAAGTATGTCTAGGGCCAGGCTTACCTAAAGGAATGTGAGAATGGATGAGCCCTGAAAGTGGCAGCAGGAAAAGAAAGAAGTCAGCATTAAGCAAAGGAGGTTAGTGCCAACCAAAATCCCCACAGCAGCCCCAGGCCCTTCCGCTCAAGTTCTGCAAGGCCGAGCCGGGGCGGTACACAGACAAGAACTCCACGACTCTCCTGTAGCACTTATATGGACAGGAAGCGCAGGAGATACATTCCTGACCCCTAAAAGAGGCTCCCAAGAGTACAACCAGCAACCCCTGGCCCCTGGTTCTACTTCCCAGGCATGGCCACATGTATGAGGCTCCTGTGCCCACATCCTGTTTGCAGCTTAAAGGAGAGAAGCCAAAAAAAAAAAAAAAAAAGAGGATCAAACACATTGTCTATAAGGAAAAGGCCAGGTGTGGTAGCTGACACCTGTAATCTCAGCACTTGGAGGCTGAGGCAGGAGGATCAGTGCGAGTTTGAGATCAGCCTGGGCTACAAAAGTGAGCACAAGGCCAGCCTGAACTGCACAGCAAGACCCTCTCTCAAAAAGACAAAAATAAATAAATAAATAAATGAAGGAAGGAAGGAAAGGAGCCCCATGAATAGCACAAAGGCATGAGATGAACCAGCCAGCCTGGGCCAACACCCCATATCCACAGAGCAGCCTTGCTCCCCAAGCTCAGCTGGAACACAAGCATCACAAGAGATGGGGGGCACTTATGCTCTGGCTTCTAACTCCACAGAGGATATCCAGGAAATGTGCAGCCAGAGGGGTGCTGCTGGAGTGGGGACAATGGAGGCTACTCCTCCAAGGTGCAACTGGTATTCCACCTCTAATCTGCTAAAAGCCAAAACAGGAGGCTCTTCTTTTTTTTTTTTTTTTTTTTTTTTTTTTTTTTTTTT
>PVJA010031168.1:0-25147 GCA_004027025.1 Myocastor coypus | reverse complement strand
AAAAAAAAAAAAAAAAAAAAAAAAACATACTATATAGGTGAATAGATCAGTTCTTCTGCAATTATTACACATATGACTAGTGCCACTTAGCTCCAGATGTTTCCTAGACCTAGAATGAAAGGTTAGATCCTTCTTGGATTAGATTCCTCCATTCAATCAAACAGGTAATTGTAGAAAGCAGTTAGCCCATATTACTATCAGGAGATTGCAAGTCTCACTGTGGGAAACTGTATGAAATTTCCCACACCTCATGGCAGATCTGATTCCTGGGCAGCTGTTCGTTAAATTTGCGTTCTTATAAACAAAGTACCCTTACTCCCCTTGTGCTGCCCTGTTCCTCTGCAGAATTGATTCCCTCATTCTCTGGTGCAGTCCTGCAACTCTAGCCAACCTCGACTTTTCGTATTATTTTAAAGAGAACATAAAATGGTATAACCAAAAGAAAAATTAGAAATGATACAAAATTTAACTAAAGAAAATAATAATAATTAGACAATGATAGTTGTATTTCATAATGTTATCTCCAAATTAGTTGTTTAGTAGAAACTCCCCAGGTTCCCTTAAAGTTCTTCACTTGGAAAGGAGCTCTCTCTTCCCAAATAAATATCCTCCTCTCCTAACCTCTTTTGTTCCTAAAATTCATTCTTCAGATTTAGAGAACATGATCTCAGCCCAGTTAAATTTCAGGTTGGCAGTTTCATTCCCCTTTATCACTTGGCGGTCATCCACAGCGATCATTAGATGGAGGTAAGAGTTTGCTTTTCTCCAAAGACTCTGAATTGAAACTCATTTAGATGACAAAATTTTTATGCTTCTAATGTTGATGTCTTTGCTCATTACTCATAATTGCTTGTGTCTTGCCTTGTGCAGTTTTCCCTTATATACTTCTGTCAAAATTGCTTATAGTTCCTTATGCTTTGAGGCATTCAGTTTTGTTAAATGTGATAAATATAAGGTTAAACATGGAAATATTATAAGTTTAGGATATTTCTTTAATAAGGCATTTTACAAATTAGTTATATTACTAGATATAATCATACAAAATTGTGAGAAAAAAACAAAAAAGAAAAAATTTAAGGGACTGGTGAGATAGCTTAGTAGAATAAGAACTGGCCTGACAAGTGCAAGGGCCTGAGTTCAATCCTTAGTTCTGGAAAAAAAGAAGAAGAGAAAAGAAACAAAGCATTAGGTGATCATTTCAATAGACAAGCAGACAATTATACTGATTTCAATAAACATAAGTATAATTGTAAGCTACTCTGTACATATACATAACTATATCTTTTTCCTTTCTTTCCTTTGCTCTTTACCCCGCTTTTTCCTTCCCTGTCAACAGATTCTTTCAAGTTCATGACATCTATTGTGCCTTTCAGATTTTATTTACTCTTTCAGGCTTTTACACCAAAAACATGGAAGAAAGCTTGCAAAGATGGGGTGTGATTTAATTCACATATGAGTATGGTCTCTAGTTGTATGCATTTATTATAATACATTTACATTTGTAAGTTGTTAGTTTCCTCTGGGTAAAACATCAGGTTTTCCTACTCAAAATGTTTATGCACTATGTAGTCCCGGTAATGTCACTAAAAATGAAAGTTTAAAAACAATGACCTATGAGATACATCTATGGATAGATGTATTATTCCTGGATGACATGCTATTAAAAGATGACAAAATTAGGGAAATACTTTCTATGTCATTTCATAATTTATATTTGGATAAAGACAACTATGTGACTAATTAGCATTCTTTTGTACTAAGTTTAACGTGTGATCATGTTTCTAACATAACAATGCCATCATAATTGTAGCAAAATGTTAGATGCTGTCTTCAAGTCTCAAGTTTGGTTGATAAAACTTTATAAATGTAAAAAAAAAACTTTATAAATGTGATCTGTTCATATACTGCTCAGATTTCACTTCGAGACAACCATGGCTGGTAAGAAATAAAAATTTCCAATCATGTTAACTATGATCATAAAATTAGACCTACTTCTTCTGTTAGAATGATGATGTAACTTCTGTGTCTAGATGTTCCACAACAGAGTGGGCTAAATGTACAGTTGGTATTTTGGCACTGGCCCTCTAAGATCCACTGATACTTAACACAAGAAGAGACTCTTCCTACTAGCACCTACACTTTTGGTAAAGCATACAACCTCCTGAGCAAGGACACTGATACAACCCCAACCAAAAATCAAACCCTGTACCATGTTCTGGAAAGGAAAGCCACCTAAGAGGGAAAATATCTTCCCAGATTATATGAAAAGCACAAGGTCACTCAAGACTCTGACCCATCCTGGTGGACCAATGACAGAAAAGCTAAGTAGCTCCACACGTAGTTTACAAAATCTTCCACAAAGCACTAACCAACTTGGTATTTGGCAAGAGATTTTTTTTGACTTTTTAAAATTGAGTCCATTTCTTGGTCTACCTTGGTCTTAAACATCCAGCAGAAAAAGATAAGCAAAGATGTAAGTATTAATAATATAATCCAAATATGAGTAAATAGACTGTAATCATTCACCCCTGCAGGCCGATTCCAGCCACGCTTAGAGATGAGTCAAAGCCCACTTGTGTCATGTGCCCTCTCCATTTCTCTCCCATGTTTAGGTCGGATGTGCTTTATTCTCTTCATGAGGCTTGTATGTTTTCATCAGAGCCTGTGAGCTGCAAGAGATCACACACAGTCTCTATCTCAGCACATTCAAGCTAACAGCTATTCTTTCGAGACTTCCTCTTTCTGGCACTGGCATACAAACATATAAATGCTATCAAAAGATAGATGATCCTATGGACAAAACTTCCACAGAGCTGCCAGCCTCCTTCCACCATAGCCATGGAGCCTGAACCTCCATGACACACATCAGCTCCCTAATAGTCCCACATTGCCGCCAACCTCCAGGAGGCAGCAAGAGCAGTTTGTCCCCTATTCCACATCCTACAATAGTAGGATGAATGAGTCCGAGAGAGGTTGAAGGGACAGCCAAAGAGAAAGTAGGCAGAGAAGTTACAGAGCATGACCTGGGTGGCTGGCGATTGTGTATTCACCAAAAGCTATCCCACACTCAGTAAGTAGCTGAGTAAGAGAATTCCTCTGAAATTTTTACCTATGCTCATTATGTGCCCCTCAGTACCTGCACTTTCCCTAAGGCAGAAATAAGGGCTAAGAACCTGATTGGTTTAGCTCCCACCAATCAGTGGAAGTAGTTACTTTTAGAAACCAGTTTAACCCTATAGGTATGAGCAGATTCCAGAATGCACAGGTTTTCACCTAGGATTTCATTCCCAGGCCCCAAGTTGTTCAAATTATCCCTCCTTCTTAACACTTTCTGTCTCTTACCAGCTATTGTTTGCATTTGCAAACTTATGGTCTACAGGAATGTGTTACAGTGTTTAGACTTTAGAAAACCAGCTGATAATTTACTTGACTTGGAAGGTGGGTTAATTCACACTCCCACACCAGACGGTTTGGAAGTTTGCTTTTTCCTTTTCCTGGAAGCGGTACTTTTCACAAATGTCTATGAAACTCTTTCCCCAGGACTGACTATCCAGTTGCCAATGACATCGCCTTCAGTTTGAGTGTCAGCTGATTCTTACTTTTTACTTTCTTATTTATCCAATTGAAATTCTGTTAGAGATTGCAATGTTTAGCCCATTATAGCCCCACTTCTGGCCAATTCCCATATCCAGGGTCAGTCTCAATGTCTGATTGATTTTATTTTGACTTTTATTGATTAATAATAAAAATATTTAAGAAGATGAAAAGAAGTTGAATTTTGGGCTCTAGTAATAATAAACTCTTGTGAGACATTTTATGTATCTAAGCCACTTGGCTATGGGCTGGATAGCAATCATGGCGTCCCTGAGCAATATGCATGTTATGCTCATTGACAACTTAAGGTTTCCTTGCCTCATGCTGAGTCCACTCCACTCACACGACCAGAAGCATGCAAATTACCCAAGGTTGTACAGAGGCTTCACTGTGTTCCTGGGCTCCCGTTCTCTGCTGTCATTTTCTCTGGTTCAGGGACCTGAGTGAATTACCCTCCACTTATTGACAATATATACCAAAAGATGGATTATTTTAGAAACTGAAGAACTAATTCCATATGTCGAAACATTTGTCCTGGATCATTGTATTAATGGGAATATACCCTGTATTCCGTATCTGCTGTGTGTAAGAGATTCTTCACTGTGACTAATAAGAGCTACTGAATAGGACTAGTGAAAAGAATGCACAGCTTTCCATTCAATCTCTCTGCATCTCTTTGTGTTTACTTTATCCACACGCTGCTGTACTGACTTTTCTTGTCACATCTCCAGCATGGCATTTTGTATGATAACACTTCAGGCCTTTCTTGAGTTACATTCCACATGATTTATTCATGTGCTATTAGCCTCCAGAATCTCTGAGGACCTATTTTTTCTTTTGGTGTGTTAAGTGAGATTTTGCTGTGCCTGGCATAGGCCCCCCAAAATATTTAATTTAATTTAATTTAACTTAATTTAATTTAATTTAATTATTTATTCATTCATTTATCTTGTATTTGGGTAAGGGTCTGCAGGGTCTCACTACGTAGATCAGACATGCAATATGCTTCTCTTTTAAGCCTTCCAAGAATTATGATAACAGTTACACACCACCACAGACAGTCTGAGTTGCTGTCTCAGAGCGCCCCTGCAGTGTGGCTAGCACGACATGCCAGGGATCAAACCCCAGCCGCTGCCTCTGCCTAAGCAGGCACTTTAATCCACTGAGCTATTTGGCCAACCCTTTAAATATTTTAGTAGAATCATAAATCTTTTTTTTTTTTCTTTTTTGTCTTTTTGAGACAGAGTCTCGCTATGCAGTTGAGGCTGGTCCTGAGCTCACTTTTGTAGCCCAGGCTGGTCTCGAACTCGCACCAATCCTCCTGCCTCAGCCTCCCGAGTGCTGGGATTACAGGCGTGAGCCACCACGCCCGGCCAGAATCATAAATCTTAAGAGCTGCATTACTACAAGACAACATCATGTTGAGGAGAAATCCTGTTCTATGCCTTAATGTCCCCAGCTGCCTGGTGATATGCATACATGAGTTGGATGAAGCAAGGGTGAGAGACTCAGACTACTTTTTCTTTTCATTATTTGTTACTATTTTCAAGTGTGCAATGCCTTATAAGATCTTGCTATAGAAATAAATGTATACATTTCTTTACATCATATACTAATGCAGTACAAATATTGTTGGAATATATGATTCACTATGGCAGATTTTTAGGATCTACAACTTGGAAATATGGTTTGTCATGTTTTTGTCACCTCTTAGAAGGTATTTTGAGAATTAATACATTTGCATTGCCATAACTTCCTCTGATTCTGTTACTTTTCCAGAGTATGATCTTTAAAATGGAATGACTTCTAGTGATATGTGAGCCTACAGCATCTTCACAGCATTGCTGTGCACTGGTTCTTTGTCTTCGAAACGCAACCTCCTAAATAATGTTGGAATCGATGCAGTCATATCTTCTGATTTATTAGAATGTAACATTATCTTTCAGAATTATTTGAAACACAATTAAAGTATAGGTTGATATCACAAACATAATCTGAAAAAGTCAAACTTGCACATCAATTTTTGATTTATTTCCTCTCTTTCTTTTAACACATTATATTTTAAATCCATTAACGCCATTTCTTTAATAATTTCCAGGATATGTGAGATCTTACAGGAAATACATTTTTTCTGTTACACTTTTATGCCATTTATACCCACGAAATACAAGACAATTTCGACTTCTGTATTTTGTGAAAGTGTCTGAAATTTAAGTGGGACAGATAGATAATTAGATTGAAATAGTATTACTTCTAGGAACATTGTCTTATGAAACCCTAAAATATTGATTAAGTGAATACAGATAAAACACCAAATGAAACAATGGAGTCTCAAAAGTAAAGCTGAAACAAAACCATGAAAACTCTGTCTGTAACTAGACAGTTGTGTTGCAGACGTAGGTGGGATCCTGGGAGACCTGGAATCCAGCCACTACTGGAAAGCATACTTGAGGGTGTGAGAAACCCATGAGAATTTGTATGAGGAAATGACACATCTGGCTGAATCTGTGTTTTCAGCAAGGTAGTGTTGGTTGATATTAAACAAGAAATACATATTTGTAACCAGACATTTTCTGTCCTTGTGTCTTCAGATATATTCTTTAGGCTTCTTTTCTCATGAAGATGAATAAAAACGGATTTTCCAGTTTTATTTATATAAAGCATATAGCTTTGTTTGAAATCAGCGTTGGAATCATTAGCAACATAGTTCTGCTTCTCTTTCAAGTTCTCACATTTCTTCTGGAGAGCAAGATCAAACCCGTTGATCTGACCATTGGTCATTTGGCCTTTATCCACCTAGTGATGCTGCTCACTATCAGTTTCATAGCCATAGACAATCTTGGTTATGAGGTTTGGGGAGATTACGTCACGTGTTCGTCTGTTATCTATTTAAACAGGTTGATGCGGGACCTCTCAATCTCTACCACCTGCCTGCTGAGTGTCCTCCAGGCCATAACCCTCAGCCCCAGAAGCTCCTGTTTGGCAAAGTTCAAACAGAAATCCCTGCATCAGAATCTGCTTTGCTTTCTCTTTCTATGGGTCTTCAACATTGTCAATAGTACTCGGATCTTAATCTCCACTGTTGCCACTTCAAACATGACCTCACCTCGTGTTCTATTCCATACTAAATCCTGCTCCATTCTGTCCATTAGTTCCTTCCTCAAGTACATATTTTTGTCACTAGTAGCTTTCAAGTACACAATTGGTATAGGGCTCATGGCCCTTTCAAGTGGCTACATGGTGATTCTCTTGTGCAGACATAAAAGACAGTCCCAGCATCTTCACAGGACCAGCCTGTCTCCAAAAGAATCCCCAGAACAAAGGGCCACCAAGACCGTTTTGTTGCTCATGAGTTTCTTTATTGTGTTTTACAGTTTGGACTGTATTATCCGGCCCACCTCTTCAATTGTGTGGAGCACTGACCGAGTTCACAGTTGGGTGTTGATGCTGGTTGGCAACAGTTATGCCACAGTCAGCACCTTGTTGTTCCTCAGTAGTGAAAGACGAGTAGTCAAGTGCTTCATGTTTGTACTGAGGAGGGATGGCAAATGATTTTTTACTGGTTCTAAGGCACATTTAATGAATAGACATATTTATTGATCCATGTTACTGAAAAACATATGTTAGATCATTTGATAGTATATTTCTCTGAAGAAGCAGAGATTGAAAATTCAGACCTTTTAAGCACTGAACATCTTAGTTTCAAATTTTAAAGAACGTGATGGTTTTAAATTTTACACATGTTATATATCATTAGTTTTGTATAAGAGGCGCATAGAAGAAAGAAGAAAGCATTACAAATGTGCAGAAAAAAATTTGGCATGTTATTCTACTGTTGTTTTCAGGTGTGCTATTTATTTTGGTATGTATTGGTTTGTATGTTTCACATGTACACTTATTTTAAGTGTACCTCAAGAAACTTTTTTAAAAAATAAAAAATAGTAGAAAGTCTGGATGAAAAAATTCACAGCTTTACAAACATATTAATTTGCACATGTCATATCTTAGTGTCTTTGGTATAATTTGAAATTTGAAGAACGTAAGTGGACCCTGATCGGCTCGCGGGACTCTAGAGAACTGTCATACAAGGGCTTAGAGCGTCCAGGCATGGAGCTTTCTTGGTACAGTTTAAGAAATTCAGAGGATTTTAGGCCCAAACGGTTAAGAACTTAGAAGGACTCTGAGCAGCCCTAAGAGCTGTGATCTGTGGGGGCAGTGTGCACAGGAATGGCGCTCTCCTGGAAACTGCTCCACCCACTTATGAACTTAGGAGAACTCTTGGTGGCCTGAAGGACTCTCGAGAGCTGCTTCTCTTTGCCCCCAGCAAGCAGGACAGGATCCTGTGCTGGCACAGCACAAAATTTTAAGAACTCAAGAGGATTCTTTTGGGCCGGTGGAACCCGGCTGAGTCTGGCCAGCTCAAATGAGCTAAACTGAACTTTGGTTGAATATTATCCAGTCAGCCCCACTATGAGAGAGAGAGAGACCTCGTGAGGCCCACTCTGCCTGCCACTGTGGTACAGACATTATGACACATGTCTCACCATTCAGTCACCACTGCTAACGGCGTGATCACTGAGAGCTTCCAAAAATGCAAAAATACTGAGACAAATGGTAATTTCAATCCTCCAGTCCATCCAGAATAAATGCAGGAGGCCAAGACACATAAGGACTTCGAAATCACATAGCAGAAATTTCAGAAATGTTAGCAACTGAAACAAAGAAACAAGTAGCTCTGGCTTTAGAAGAAATAAGAGCAGAAATAACCTCTCGGTGGAAAAGCAAATGACAAAAATTGCGAAAGAACTGCTCAGCACAGCTAAACAAGGCATAGATTTTATTTTATTTTTTTTATTTTTTTTATTTTTTATTTTATTTTATTTTTTTATTTTTTTATTTTTTTTGAGACAGGGTCTCGCTATGCAGTTCAGGCTGGCCTTGAGCTCACCTTTGTAGCCCAGGCTGGTCTTGAACTCACACCGATCCTCCTGCCTCAGCCTCCCGAGTGCTGGGATTAAGGACATAGATTTTAAAAAATAGGACAACAGAAAAATAATGCAAATACTGAATGAACAGTGCAGTAAAGAATTATAGTGCATGAGACGGATTCAAACAAATATCCAGGAAATTAAGAATTCCATTGAAAGCTAGCAAAACCACTTGAATGAAAGTGCAGTTAGACTTTCAGACGTCATAGACAGCAGTGTAGCCAATGAATGTAAAAGAAGGTATCTCTGAGTTATAGGATATTACAGCACAGGTTCTCTTATATCCTGGATCCTTATTGACCTTGAAGGGCCAGGGCCAAAATATTGGCTATCCTCACAGCCCTTCTTTTTCTCCAATTTTTGGTCTGTTTGCTTACATTCTCAACCCTCCAGCAGAAAAGCTTCGTGATACTGTTACTCTAACATAGGTAACTGAGTTTATCACTGGCTTTCTGAATGTCAAACATCTTTGATTCAGCTTGGGATTGATATTTTCCAACAAGAAGATTATGGGACCTCAGAGGAAAGTGATAAATGAACTACAGTGAGTCGAAGGAGAGTCACCCACAGAAAAACATTCTCTCAGGCTTTCACAGAAAGCAAACTGGTCAAGCAATGACTATGACTTGTCCCGAAGACTGACACTGACAACAATTCTACAAAGCACTGTACATGGTTCCAAAGTTAATCCTGAGGGGATTTGACCTTGGAAGATACAAAAGATGAACGTTTTGTTATGCAAGTCTTGCTTTAACTTGCCCTTGATCACCCAGTGGAAAAACTTAATTACGAAGCATGAAATGCAGAGCTAGATTGGTGTGATGAGCTGCAGGAGCTTGGATCGATAGCCTCCAACACTGCCAGTTTCACTGGTGGCCCACTGCGATTGTGGAACATTGGATTGTGTATGCATCTGCTTCCTCTTAGTTCAAAGAGAAGAATTTTTTTTTCTTTCCTTACTGATACCAGTTGTAAGGTATGTCATGCCCACACCCTGTGCTCAGTATTGCTATTGTGAGGACAATATACAGGGTGTCAATTGTTAAAAAAATTAATGTTCATTGAAAGTGTTAATGTTTAATTGTTTGATCAATCTTATATACCTATATCTATTCATCTAAACTGATCCAATGATGAAAACATGTAACATAACCATTGTTAAATTTTCCTGGTTTTGAAATTCTGTACTATATGTACTCTTATTTGTTACTGTTTTTTCTATCTTTGTTTCTGCTATTTTTAGTCTTTAAAATAAAAATAATAATCGTAATAAAAAGAAACGTCAAAAAAATAAAAGAAGGTATCTCTCAAAACCAACACGAAACAAGGAAATAACTCATCAGCTACACGATGACAGAAAGAAAAACAATATGAAAATAAAAGATGGCAGTGAAACAATGGCTTTGCAGAAGTCTTAGAAGAAAATTTTTCAAATGTGAGAAAATAATCTGACATAAAGTTAAGCAAAGTAAATAGAACTCCAAAGGGCCATATTCGAAATGAGTATAGCAATGAACAAGTATCAACCAAGATCTCAGAAATTCATCAGAAGAATAGAATATTAAATACTGCTAGAGAGGAGGAGATCACCTACCATGGGAAACCCTGCAGAATCGTGGCAGATTTTTCAACATGGATCGTGAAATTAAGAAGAGCTTTTAGAGAAATAGTCAAGGCTTTGAGAAAAAAAATAACTTAAAACCCAGAGTGATGTACCCTGCAAAAATATCTACGAATTTTAATGGTGAGATAAGATCCTCCCATGTCAAAGAACAACTGAAGAAATTCATGACCAACAAATCAACTGTACAAAGAGTACTGTAAGATATTCTAGAAAGAGGCAGAACAAAATACAGATTCAAGAAAACAGAAATGAACCACCAAACAGAGCAATAAATTAAAAAGAGAAAAAAGTATAGAACCTGTATGAAGGAAAATAACATAACAAAACAAGCCAACATGAATTAGTTATAACCATCTTTTTAAATGGCCTCAGTTCACCAGTCAAATTCAAGAGACCACCACAGTAGATTAAGACACAAAATCTAACAATATGCTTCATGCCACAAACACATTTATCTCAAAAGGAAACTTACAGGCTGAAAGTCAAAAGGACAGAAAAAATACCTCATGCCCCTGGAAAACAGACAAAATCAGGAGTAGTTATTTTGGTTGATTAAAACATCAACTTCAATGTGGTGACAGCAAAGCAATTTAATGAGGCTGTCAAAAAAAATCAAATCAGAAGTCATTTCTCAGATAACTGTATAGACAGTGCCCACAATGAAAACCATGCTTAGTGGTTCTACAGCCAACACAGACAAAGAAATAGAAGAGCTGAATAAAATCATGGAAGCCATATGTTCTCAGCATAGAAAAGTAAAAGAAATAGAATCCATAAGACAGACTCAAGCAGATACCCATAGGAATAAAAATTCTACTTAAAATATTGATGACATATTCAGCCCATGTGAGGACAGGATCTCAGATATAGAACACAGGCTTGCAGCTAGTGATCTCAGAAAGAAAGTCTTCTTAAAAAATAACAAGGGACCAAAAGAAATCAATACAAAAGCAGTTAGATGATGCAAAGAAGAACAATTTAAGATTAATTGGAGTTCATGAGAAATCAGGAGAGCTTGGCCAGAAGAATCCAGGTAAACTGGCCCATCCCCCTGCACCATGAGATCCCAACCTTTGCAAGAGTGCTCAGGACTATTGGCTGCCACCTGGGCAAGACGATTCCAGGGGCCTCGCCAAGAAGTCTTCGTGAAACATGGCAACTGGCCTGGCATGGGGAGCATAGGGTAAATCCACTCGAAAAAAAAGGAAGCACTTTCCACACAAACCCCTAATTCACAATTTGCTATTTTAGGTAACTGTGGACCTTACTGCTATGGTCTAAAGAATAAAAGCAGTAGCTACAAAAGTGTGCTAATGTTTAAAATATGCTTCATATTATCGTAATTGCCAGCTGTAGAACTGTAGCAAGGATAGCATATCTGTTTGAAACACTTGATCTCCTGTAGGTAAAAATATTGGTAAGCACTAAGGTAACAACTTCACCACAGCTCTACACCTAAAAGGGAGGACAGTGCCAAATGGAAATTAGTGCCCCACTCTCAATGAATTCAAAAGCAGGATCTCAGGACAGACACAAACCAAGAATCCTGATATACCAAGGATATCCCTGAAGAACACATGTTTCCTTCAGTGGCTTTGACAGTAGTGATATTGCTACTTACAATCAAATTTTCATAAGGATTATCATAAAAATCAAAATAAAGAGCTCTTTCTGAACTAGAAATGATACAAAGCAAAATGTAGTCTGAGGCCCCAGACCACCACAAACAACTCTAAGAGACATAAACATAAAAGACATAGGAAGTCACACATCTGAAAATTCTGAAATGACAGCAACTATACTAAAGAAACAACTCCAAGTATACTGTATGCTGTAATTAGATCAGAAATAATCTCTCAGGTAAAAAAAAATGATAAGCATAACTTAAAAATTTCTAAGCATATAAAAAAGACATAGATAAAATATAGAGGAGCATAGAAAACTGACAGAAACCTTCCAAGAACAGTAAAGGAATGAATTAGAATTCATGAAACAGATTCAAAGAGATATGGAGGAAATTTTAAAATTTCATTAAAAGCTAACAAAACTGTTTGAATGAAACTGAAGATAGGCTTTGAGCCCTAAAGGACATTGCTGCAGCTAGCATCCACGAAAGGAAATGTCTCTCAAAAGTAACATCTAACTAGTAAATAATAATGAAACAATTACAAGAAGATGCAAAGATGAACAATATAAGACTGACAGTGTCGATGAAAAACAAGTCTGTGGAAATAAAAAAAAGAAAGGTCAACATAAATGACATAAGAAAACAATTTGTAGGAGTGATCTCAGAAAACTTTCCCAAGAACAGGAAAAGAATCTGACATACAACTAAGTGAAGCATGTAGAACTCCAATAACAACCAAAATAAATCTACACCTGCACATATAATAAAGGTCCAAGAAATCCAATACAAGGGCACTGTATTAAAAGCTGTTAGAGAAAAGAAACAGATCATATTTCAAGGAAAGCCCATTTGAATCACAACAGATTTCTCAATGCAAACCATTAAGTCAAGTAAAGCTTGGAGTGAAGTATTTGAAGTCCTAAAAGAAGACAACATCTAACCCAGATTAATTTACCCTTGAAAACTTTCTTTCAAAATTAATGAAGAAGTAAAATACTTTCATGGCAAAGAACAACTGAAGAAATTCATGACAAGCAAATCAATCCTACCAAGAGTACAGAAAGATAATATAAGGATTGCTTTTTTTTTTTTTTTTTCTGCCTAAGGCTCTTTTAAGGATGAGTTTGGGGAATCAAAGGATATTTTAAAAGAGATCAAAATGACCACAATTCTTAGAACAGCAACCAAAAGAAATGACCAAACAGGGGATGCTTTAACACAGGAAAAGAGGGGAACCAACATCAGAAAAATAATATGACGAAGGTAAACCAGTACACATCACTTATAATCCCCAATGTAAATAGCCTCAATTCACCAGTTAAAAGAAATAGACTGTGGGCCAGCAAAAGAACTCAGTGGACAAAGTGCCTGATTTGGCAAAAGCAGGGACCAGGGTTCAACCTCCGCGCCTGCATGCCAGTTCTTCCCCTGGGGCACATTGAGCTGGCAAAAAAGAAATAGACTGAAAGAGTGGATCAAGATGCAAAATGAAATAATGTGTTGTATACAAGAAACACATTTAACTCAAAAGGAAATTGATAGGTTGAAAGTCAAAGGATGGAAACCAAAACTACATGCCTCTGAAATGCAGAGAAAAGCAGGGGTAGCTACTCTGGTCAAAGATAATATGAACCTCAAACCAAGAAGAATCAAATATGATAAAGAAGATCACTATATACTAGTGAGGAAAGGAATCAAGAGGAAGAAATGACAATCATAAATATTGATACATCAAATATTGGATCACCAAATTATATAAGGCAAACCTTAAAGGACATGAAAAATCAGATAACCAATAACACACTCTTAATAGCAGACTATAACACCCCACTCAAAGAGATAAGCCAAAGACACTAAAAATTTAGCAAAATGATAGCAAGATTGTACCAAACCTTAGAACAAATGGATTTAGTGGACACTGATGGAGATTTTTTTCCAAGCAAAATCTGAATACACAGTCTTTTCAGTTGCACATGGTATATTCTCTGAAATACACCATACACTAGTCAGTAGGTCATGCTTAAATAAATGCAAGAAAACTGAAATTATCCCATGCATATTTTCTGACCATAGAGCAATGAACGTGGAAATTAATTATAACAGATACAGCAAAAGCCCAATAGATATGGAAATTAAATAACACCTGGCTCAGCCACCAATGAGTCATAGATAAAATTAAACAAGAAATTACACTATACACACATGCACACACACACACATATATATATATATATATATATATATATATATATATATCAAGGAATATTCAAACACAGCTTATCATAACTTGTGGGATACAATGAAAGCAGCTCTCTGAGGCAAATTTATACTGCTGAATTCACACACTAGGAAAACAGAATAAAGAATAAATACTGTCATGCTGCGTGTCATCCTGCTACCAAACAAGGGAAAATTAAGATCAAAGCTCAAAGATGGGAAGAAATTATAAAGATTAGAGCAGTAATGGATGTAATCGAGACAAAGGAAACAGTACAAAAAATTAAAGAATGAAAGAGCTGCTTCTTTAAAAGATCGAATAAAATGATAAACTCCTAGACAACCTCACCAACAAAAGGAAACACTCAAATTCAAGCAATAAGGAATAAAAAGGGTGAAATTACTAGAGATACTGTGGAAATTCAGGTTAACATCAATATCTACTTCCAAAAAATCTTAACTCTCACAAGATGGAAAACACAGGTTTCTGCTATTGGGGTTGAAGGTTCCATTACAGCTACTAGGATGAATCCCAGGGGAAGATTTATACATGCATTGAACACCTAGATAAAATGGGTGTGAGTAGTATAGAACAATTAGATCCTGCATTCTTTAGCAATTACTTGAAGAAATACCATAATACTATAGGTGGAAGACATCCCATTGGGGTGTTATTCAACGCTATGACAGATCTCCAGAAGAATGGAATGAATATGAGCTTTTCCTGTTTGAATTATGCCCAGATAAGCCAGTGTAGAAACTGGCAAGACAGCTCGGTGAGTCTCGCAGCTGGAGCGCTCACAGTGCACTGAAGCTCCGAATCCTTGGGGATCCCACCTGCACATACTCACACTCTGTCCGGGGCCCCAGCCTAGCCTTTACCAAGATACCAGTGCTGGTTTGGGGGGCAGGGATTCTGAAAACTCAAACTAAGAGAGCTTTCTCCTCTGCTTTTCTACTAGGCGTAGTCCTTAATTTCAACACATTCAAAATGCTTTATAGTTTTGGGTGATGGAAGGAAGGTTGGGATCTACAATATCTTGATTAAAAAATATAATGGACAGGCCTATTTGTGGCAGTTTTTTGAAAGTAACTTGCAAAGCACTGACCATATCCTAAGTTTGCGCTCTTTGCAGACTTGGGCACATATGCTCTGCTTTCAGAATAGTTTTGTAAATTGTACACAAACAAAAAATGGGTGGAAGCTTTTTAGTAAAGAAATTGCATTCATAAATGATCTGTATTAGAATATAATAAATCTCAAATGATAAACAATTACTACCCATGTTGTACAACAGATACCTTCTCTTTTAGTTGCTAATAAAGGGCTACACACACATACACACACACACACACACACAAAAAAAAAAAAAACGATGAAAAGGATGAGTATGAAAAAGAGAATCACGATGAATCTCCCCTTTTGAAGAAAATAAATTGAAATGTAAGGCTATATAAAATCTATTATTGAACAGTACAGTGTCTTTTTTGCTATAGCTAACACAGTACTGAATGTATCTTAATTTTTTTTTTTTTTTTTGTCTTTTTGAGACAGGGTCTCGCTATGCAGGTCAGGCTGGCCTTGAGCTCACTTTTGTAGCCCAGGCTGGTCTCGAACTTGCACCAATCCTCCTGCCTCAGCCTCCCGAGTGCTGGGATTACAGGCGTGCGCCACCACGCCCAGCTCTGAATGTATCTTTAGATAGCCCGATCTGGTGGTACTGTCAGCAGCCACGAACTTTTCCTGGTATAGTATGGGGGTTGTAAATTAGCATGGAAATTTATTTATTTATTTATTTATTTTATTTTATTTTTTTTTGTGGGACCAGGGTTCAAACTCACGACCTTGCACTTGCCCAGCAGGCACTTGTGCCTCGGAGCTATCTCCCCAGCCCCTTAGCATGGAAATTTAAAGCAAGTTTTTGTTGATGCACAGCACGAACTCGTTCTATGGGGGGATGATAGCTTTTCTTCTTTAGTTGTCTCTGATGTAGCTTATACAAAATAACTGTTCTGTTAACTGAATACCACTCTGTAATTGAACAAAAAAAAAAAAAAAAAAATGAGTCGCAACTGTTTTGTTGACATTCTGAATGCTTCTAAGTAAATACAAATTTTTTAATTAGTAAAATTAACTGGCCATACGTCTGAAACCTACATGCAGATTTAATGCAATCCTGATGAGAATACCATTAGCATACATCAGAGATGTAGAGAAAAAATTCCTAAAATTCATCTGGAGCAGGAAAAAAACTAAACAGTGAAGGCAGTCGGAAGCAATAAAGGAAAGGCAGCGAGCATCACAAGCCCTGACTTGAAATTATACTACAAAGCTACTATGGTAAAATCAGCATAATTCTTCAAAAAGAAAAAAGACCTGAGGATCAAGGAAACAGGTTAGAAGGTACAGATACATTCAGTCCTCTTAACCTTGTTCTCACCCAGAGAAATAGTTCACTGGCTAGCACACTGAGTTCACCTTAAGCTTATCCTAGACTCCTCATTAGAGAGTGAGTTGGTATATCCTGAACACCTTGATTTCCATCCAGAACAGACCTCTATCAGCTTAAACACGGTGAGAGCCAGGTTACGACCAAGACGGTTGCTAGTTTTAGTTGGACCTGAGGTTTCTGGTGAATAAACACTGACCCAAAAAGTATGATGTTTTTAATTTTTTCCCTTTGGGAGAAATAAAGGTGATGAAAAGTCTCCTTTATTATAAACCGGGAGAAGCCAGAGACCAGGTGTGGTTCAAAAAGCAAATAGGAAAAGACTGGTTCCCTTGTCAGGCACAATTGTTAACTGTTTAATTGAACAAAGGAGTAGGGTAAGCATTGAAAGCAAGCCACAATTTATTGGCCAAGGCCTTCCTAAATAATTAGAAGAAAATAAATGAAACAAACAAACAAAAAACTAACATAATTTATAAGCTCTTTTTTCTTATACTCAGGTGAAATAATTTATTAGCCCTATAAATCAAAAGATAAGCAACAGAATAATCCTATTAATTTTATATTTGTAGAGCTTTGCTGGTACCACTTAAGAACTCTGGTGGACTCTGGGCAACCTGCAGGATCCTGGTAAGCTGCAACCTTCCTTAGCGCCAAATGCGCAGGAGTGGAACTTGTGCCAGTGCTGCTCTAAACTTTGAAGAGCTTGACAGGACTCTGAGTGCCACGCAGGAGGCACGGAAGCTGCGGTCTGTGGGCCCCGTACGCGCTTGCACAGAGCTTTCCTGGAGCCACTTCAGCGCTTTGACCAACTCTGGGAGAGCTGGGGAAACGCGGGAGCAAAAGGCAGTCTCAGTCATCCAGCCCACGCCTAAGAAATCCAGGCGACAAGGACGTACAACAACGTGGGAATCACACACCTGAAGTATCTGAAATGACAGCAGCTAAGAAAAGAAACAAGTTCATCAGGCTGAGGAGAAATAAGATCAGAAATAATCGCTCAGATCAAAAAGGAAAGGACGATGACCTTGCAAAAATTGCTCAGCACCACTAAAGAAGATACAGATTTTAAAAATAGAGGAGAAAAGAAAAATGATGGAAACACGGAATGAACAACGCAGGAAAGAATTAGAATGCATGAAACAGCCTCAGAGAGATATTTAGGAAATAAAGGACTCCCCTGAAAGCCACCAAAACCACTTGGGTGAAACTGAGCGTAGACACTCAGACCTTAAAGGCCGTGGTGCGGCTAAGGAGCATCAAAGGAAAGATCCCTTAAAACTAGCAAGGAACCGGAAAATAAAAATTCAGCAGCTACAAAGCAATGCAAACAAAAATCATATAAGAATAATGGGTGTCAACGGAGCAGCAGGAGACAGTACAATTATATTAAAAAACTATTTGCAGAAGTGCCTTTAAAGGCCTTCCAAAGAACATCTCCCTACATGCTTCAAGGAGGCTTCCAGTCAAAGTGCAGCCCAAAGGACCCAAATTCACAGTAGCTCCTGCCTCAGCCATCAAAACGCATTCCACACCGACCTTACCACAGCAGCTATTTTTATTTCTCTGTTGCATTACCTTGTTTTCTTGTTTGAGAGAAGGACCTCTAATAGCGACGCAGGCCTGGAACACATGAGCTCAAGGATGCCTCAGACTTCAGAAGACCTCCTGACTTATCCTATCAGTGCTCAGACGGTGGGCACGCGTCACCAAGCATTTCTCCTGGGTACATGTATTCTAAGTTGCTTTGGAGTTATGACATTTTCACAGTGATACATTTCATTACATTTGCCTGATTTACTTATTTATTTTACTATCCTTTTGAGGCAGTGTTTTAGGATGTAACTCAGTTTAGACTTGAACGCACTTTGTTGCCAGAGCTGGCCTGAAAATCACAGTGATTCTCCTGACTCAGCCTCCTGGGTGATTGAAATACTTGTGTGAGTCAACATGGTCTGGCTGTGTGTTAAGTTTAGTTTGGAGACTTGTACTAGTTCACGTGTTACTTAGTCCAACTAAGCTCAAACCACGCTTGCCCTGGCTCAGCATCCAAGAGTGTTGGGATTATGGGCATGGTTTGTTTTTCTTCTAGAGTTTTCTTGCTAATGTACCATGTTGACTTAGAAGGACATAGATGCCATTACATCTCAAGCTTGCTTTCGATCCTCTTTCTTTCTTTCTTTCTTTCTTTCTTTCTTTCTTTCTTTCTTTCTTTCTTCCTTCCTTCCTTCCTTCCTTCCTTCCTTCCTTCCTGGTCTTTCTTTCTCTTTTGGTCCCACAATTAGTTGCTAAGTAAACTTCTGTTTCTGCTTAGCTAAATGTGAATTTCATGATATCCTAACCTGAATTTACTTCTTATTTATTACGTTTCTCAATTACCAGCCAATTACTCTAGACTGGGCTGGAAACATGAGCTTGTAACTCATCTGAATCATTTATTAAGACCTTGTTTATGAAGTTTCAAATTTTTAAATGACCAATGTGGATGTATCTCAGCACACCTTGTGTTCAGTCACTATGGACAGGGGAAAAAGAGTTGATATCTTGGTTTTCTAGCCTCTTCTATTTGGTTTCTTAGCCTCATTCGGAGAAAATTTTGACAATCCTTCCACCTAATCCCTCAATAGCTGAGGGGTCATTTATGCTGTGTCATTTAGAGGGTCCTATGAGAGACACCCAGAGGCCCTGCCCAGCCCCTCTTTACCTCCTCTTTCAACTGGGGCCTGATTCCCTTGATGCCAGTGTCTTACGTTCCCTATTTTCCTTTGTCTTAGATAAGGTATTGTTCTGTAGGACAGCCCGGCCCCGAATTCACTAAATAGCCCAGGCGGCCTGGAACGCACTATGATCCCCCCTCCACAGCATCCTGGGGTGGGGTTTATACGAGTGAGCCAAGGTGCCCGACTCTGATGTAGTTTTGATGATCCATGCCCAGCAGTGGCTCTTCTCTGCCACCAAGACTGGCCATGTGCTCTGCCGTGTTGAGACAAAAGTCCCCATTCATGGCTTCCTATATAACCTTGCCCTTGTTACGGGATGTGACATTGCTGTTTCTGTAAACTATTACAGCACTCTTTCTTTATCAGTCTTTGCCCTGGGGGTCAGTTTAGGGACACTGCATTGGTACATTCTCAGTATGTTTATTTTATCTTTTGGTGTTAATATTGCTTGTTTGAATATAGTTCTCACTGCTCAATTCAGAAGCTTTGCATTCTCTCTCTCTCTCTCTCTCTCTGTCTCTCTCTCTCCCCCCCAACAGTATGTCTGCTTACAACAGGCGTGCACTACCACATGTGCCAGAGGATTTGCTCTTAATTGCATCCTCAACCCTATTTATTTTTACATTTACTGTTATTTTACTTTTCCTGCCTTCTGTTTTCCCATATCCATTCCCAGTGCTGTCTTCTGTCCAATGTTCCAGGTTGCCAGGGTGGCCTGGAACTTGTGGCTCTCCTGCCTCAGCAATCGAGAACACTGTGGCTGTAGACTTGCACTTATGTAACAGGTATGCACTGCCCTCTCCTTTGGTTCTGGGTAGAAACCCAGGAATTTGCACCCTCTATCCAAACAGATGATCCCATAGCTATGTGCACAGCGTTAGCCATCTGCTTTGAACAGTCTGCATAGTGGAAAACATTTTTTAGCCTGAATGTTTCTAATCAAGCTCTAACATGGCCACCATCCACACAAAGCTTCTGATGAAACTGTACATATGATAAAGCCTATAATTTGGGGGCTGTTCTGAACAGAAACCTCCTCATACACAGAGGAATGCAGCTGCAGTGGTGTACCGAATGGCACTGTCCCCCTTCCTAGAGTTTTGAAGCCTAGTCTTTCTTGGTCACTCTCCTTGCTCTTGCACTGTGGCCTGCATGTGGCCTCCATGTGTGAGCAGGGCATTTTCCTACATTTTTGTTTTTCGTTTTCTTTCTCCCCCCCCCCAAACTCACACTCAAGAGCCTGTCTCTTTTCCTGTGTTTCATCAAACTTTACTGCCAGTGAGAAAGTCGGGAGCCGGTGGAAAAGGCTTCAACCTAGCTGGGGGGGTGTGGGGGGGTAGTGCACAGGGTCCTGAATAGCTCAGGCAAAGAGGACATGATGTCCATGAAACTCTGGGGGCTAGAGCTGGGCCAAGTCCCAACTTCTCAGCTCAGCCTCGGTTCCCAGGTCAGTGTTCCGTGGCTGCCCAATTACCCATTTGGTGGCATAGGCAAGACAAACATAAGATCCAACAGTTCTGTGGTAGGCTTCTGTTCATGGTCCTGGACAGGGCAGGTCCCATCAGAAGCCTCCATGGAGAAGGTTCTTCCTGCCTTTCCCAACTCCCAGGGCCACCTGTGCTGCCCAGGCCCCAGGTGTCCCCTGGTCCTCTCCTGCCCCACCCACAAATCTAAGCACCTGTGGTTGCACATCTGGGAATTCCTGATCACACAACTCTCCAAAGACAACCTCACCATGTTAGGGGGCAGCTCAGCAACCTTAATTTTTTTTTAATTTTACATTTTAATTTCTACAATTTTAATTATTTTTATTTTTATATTTAATTATTATTTTAACATGACATTTAAAAAAAAACACCACAGTAGTACATTCCCAATAGTTGATACAATGCATATTGTTGTCCTTATAGTAGTTATACAGACTACAGGGCTTACACGTGATAATTTTTCTGTTTTCTTTTTTTCACGTCAGATGAGGAATATGCCCACATCAGAACAAGGTTTGAGGGTGGCACATCTCACGCACAAGACATGAATACCCAGTCATCATGCTCATTAACCAAAGGATCCACATGATAATTTTTCTAATCAATTTTGATATAAAAAATTTCCTCTCATTGAACTAAGAGAAAGTAGTTGTGTACACAGTCCAGTATTCCATAATAACAATGGGTTATTCACAGAACTGGCAATGTCAGAAGCTTTTGATTTAAGCATTTTATAGCTGAGCATACTAATCTAGCTTTACATTTTATGCCTCATGGTTAAAATTTTCTGCTGCATAATTAAGGGCAAGTTAAAGTAAGACTTGAATAATAAAACATGTAACTTTTGTATCTCCCAAGCTCAGTAAAATCCCCTCAGTATTTACTTTTAAACCATGTACATTGCTTTGCAGAACTGTTGTCAGTGTCAGCCATCTGGATGAGTCACGGCCATTGCTTGACTAGTTTGATTTCTGTGAACCCTGAGAGAATGTTTTCTCTCTAGGTAACTCTCCTTAGGCACACTATACATCATCTATCCCTTTCCTCTGTGGTTCCATAATATCCTTGAATAGAAAATTTGGGAAACCACTGAGTTAGGGGATGTTAAAGCACAGGTTCTCTTATGTCCTGAGTCCTCATTGATCTTGAAGGGCTAGGGCCAAAATATTGGCAATCCTTATAGCCCTTCTTTATCTCTGTGTCTTAGCTGTAAACTTACATACTTAACACTCCAGAAGAGAAGCCTCGTGATACTATTACTCTATACCACAGGTACTTTAGCTTAACATTTCTGTCTTTCTGAATACCAAATATCTTACACTTAACTTGAAATCAGTATTTTCCATCAATTATTGATATTCTAATAAATCCCTATACAACGTGATAAAAACAGTTACACATTTTTACACATACATTTAGAAATCTTTTTTGATTGTTTCCAAGATTTGGCTATCACAAATTGTGCTGCTATGAACTTAGGTGCACAGATATATCATGGTATGGTGTTTATAGTTTTTCTGGGAAAAGTCCTAGTAGGGAAATAGCTGGATTTAATGGGACTTCCAGTTGTAGCTTTTTAAGGAGTCTCCACGGCACTTTCCATAATGGTGGCACCAGTCTATATTCCCACCAGCAGTGCATAAGTGTTCCTTTTTCCCCACAGTCACTGCAATATTTGTTGTTGGTTGATTTCTTTATGATAGCCATTCTTTCTGGGGTAAGATTGTAACTAAGTGTTGTTTTAATTTGCATTTCACAAATGGCTAGTGAAGTGGAGCATTTCTTCATGTATTTGTAGGCTTCCTGAAATTCTTTCTCTGAGAAGAGTGTGTTCAACTCAGATGCCCATTTCTGGATTGGGTCTTTGAATTTTGGGACCTTAATTTTTTTTTTTAGTTCTTTATAATTTCTAGATAGAAGACCTTTATCAGAATACTTATTAGCTAAATATTTTTTGAGATTTGTGGGTTGTCTTTTCACTCTGCTGGTAATTTCTTTTGACATGAAAAAACTTCTCAGACAGAGGATGTGTCAGTCTTTGATTCTTTCTGGTGCTAAACCTGTATTTTGATTTTTTTCCATGAACTCTTTGTCTACTTTGGTTTCCTCAAGATTTGCTCCCATTTTCTCTTCCAGGAGATTTAGTGTTTCTCTTTTAATATTTAGATCTTTAATCAATTTTCACTTTACTCGAGGGCATGGAGGTACACCTGGGTCAAGTTTTAGGTTTTGGTATGTGGAGAGTCAGTTTTTCCAGCACCATTTGTTAAAGAGGCAATAGTCCTTCCAATAAACATGCTTGGCCCCTTTGTCAAAAATAAGGTGTCTGAGTGTGTTTGTATTTGCTTCTGCACCTTCTAATCTATTCCACTGATCCTCAGGTCCATTTTTTTTTTTTTTTTTTTTTTTTTTTTTTTTTTTTTTTTTTTTTTTTTTTTTTTTTTTTTTTTTTTTTTTTTTTTTTTTTTTTTTTTTTTGCCAATACCATGCTGATTTTATCAACGTAGCTCTGTAGTATAACTTTAGGTCAGGAATTTCCATGCCTCCTGACTTGTCTTTGCTGACCAAGATTGTCTTTGCAATTCTGGGTCTTTTTTCATTCCAAATAAAGTTCAGGAATGACTTCTCCAGGTCTGTGAGATGTGTTGATGGTATTTTGATAGGGATTGTATTAAATCTGAATAACAATTTAAAGAGTATGGCCATCTTCACAATGTTGGTTCTTCCTATCGAGGAGCATGGAATATCTTTCCATTCTCTGAAATCCTCTTTTTTCAGAGTATGGTAGTTTACATTGAATAAATCTTTTAATTCTTTAGTTAGGTTAATCCATAAGTATTTCACTTTTTTGTGCTATTGTAAAATGCATTGTTTCTCTAATTTCTCTCTCAGTGTGTTTGTTATCTGTGTAGAGGAATGCTATTGAGTTTTGTGTGTTGACTTTGTATCCTGCTATGCTACTGAATTTGTAGATTAATTCTAGTAGCTTCTTGATGGAGTTCTTTGGCTCTTCCAAGTAGATCATGTCTTCTACAAATAATGATAATTTAACTTCTTCTTTAGCTATTTTTATTCCTGTAATTTCTCTTTCTTGTCTAATGTCTGTAGCTAATGATTCCACAACTATATTGAATAGGAGTGGCGATAGAAAACATCAGTATCTTGTACCACATCTGAGAGTAAAAGACTTCAGCTTTTCCCCACTTAGAATTGTGTTTGCTGGTGGATTGTCATAGATGGCTTTTTCAAATTGAGATAGAGACCCTCTATTCCAATTTTCTGTAGGACTTTGAACGTGAATGAATGTTGGACTTTGTCAAAAGCCTTTTCTGCATCAATTGAGATGATCATGTCATATTTTCATTTTGACTCTATTGATATAGTGTATTTTGTTTATAGATTTGCATATATTGAACCATACTTGCATCCTTGGGATGAATCCTACCTGGGCATGGTGTATAATCTTCTTGATGACTTGCTGTATCTTATTGGTGAGGATTATATTGAGGATTTTTGCATCTATGGGCATGAGAGAAATTGGCCTGTAGTTCTCTTTTTTAGTTGCATCTCTTGCTGGTTTTGGTATCAATGTAATGCTTGCCTCTATGAATGATTCTTCAGAGGATCGTTTCCTTTTTAATTTCATTGAAGAGTTTGAGGAGTATTGGGCTTATGTCTTCCATATATTTCTTGTAGAATTCAGTGGTGAATCCATCAGGTTCTGGACTGATTTTTGTCGGTAGACTTTTTAGTACATTTTGCATTTCCCTGAGTGTTGTTGGGTTATTGAGAGTTCTTATATCTTCTTAATTCAGCTTTGGTGGTTTGTGCCTTAACTGGAATCTTTCTATTTCATCTGTGTCTTCAATTCTGTGAGAGTAAAGAGTCTCAAAATAGCTATTAATTATCCTCTGAATCTCTGCTGGGTCTGAAGCAATTTCACCCTTTCATTGTTTATTGCTTTGAGTTCTTTCCTCTTTGTGATAAGGTTAGTTAAGGGCTTATCAATTTTATATAATCTTTCAAAGAACCAGCTTTTTGATTCATTAATTCTTTTCTTTTGTCTTTTTTGAGACAGGGTCTCGCTATGCAGTTCAGGCTGGCCTTGAGCTCACTTTTGTAGCTCAGTCTGGTCTCAAACTCACACCAATCATCCTGCCTCAGCCTCCTGAGTGCTGGGATTACAGGCGTGCACCACCACGTCCGGCATTTTTTTTGTATGTTTTCCTTCATTAATTCTTTAATTCTTTATATTGTTTTCTTTGTCTCAATTGAATTAATTTCTGCTCTAATCTTTATAATTTCGTCCTGTCTGTGGGCTTTAGATTTCATTTGCTCTTCTTCTTTCGAGTCAGTTTCGATGCTACGTAAGGGTATTTATTTGTGCCCATTCTGTTTTCTTTTTCTTTTCTTTTTTTTTTTTTTTTTTTTTTTTTTTTT
>PVJA010031167.1:0-25149 GCA_004027025.1 Myocastor coypus | reverse complement strand
TTTTTTTTTTTGTTTTTTTTTTTTGTATCAGGGAGTATTTTTATTAAATTTTCTGGTGCAGTCAAGCAGCCTGTGGAGAACTGTGTGCTGTCCTTCAAGCCCATCCTGGCTCCTGCTATAAGTCAGGTGGACCTAGCTAAACTTCCAGAACAGAGCATGAACAGGCTCTCAGGTTCCTCCTTTCCAGACCACCTTGCTGGCAGCGTCCAGGTTCCAGTCAGGGCGTCTGACAGGTTAGCTGCCTTCTTGGAACCTGACAATCCACTTGCTGTGAAGTCACCTCTATTTCCTACTACATTTGACTAGAAAGATGAAACTGTACAGGACGCATCAGTGTCAGGGCTGGTTCACCAGAGGAGCCCTGAGGATTGCAGCTGGGTCTGGCTGCTGTCCCCCACAATGTGCCTCAAACAAGGTTCCAGTGGTGGCAGAGACTAGGCTCCCAAGCCACACAACTTCTAGCTGCCTATTCAATCCCTTCTTGTTTGTCCTTGATGGCCACCCGGAACCGCTCCTCCAGGAGGGAGAGCTCACTGATGAGGTCGGTGATGGCATTGGTAAAGGCCTCCTGGGGGCTGTAGTCCAGAGTGGTCTGCACACGGATGATGATCTTGTGCTCCAAGGGGTGGGGGACTTTGTAGCCAGCAAATAGCACCTGTGGGTCCTTCAGCAACTGCGATTTAATGATGTTCCCTAAGGTGTGGTCTTCCTTGTTGATGGTGAACAAACAGGCATTGGGTACCTTGGTGTCCTTGTTAATGGTGATCTTCTTCTCACCCTCAAAGAGCAAGAATGACTCGAAGGCTGGAGGGGCATTCATCCTGGCGCTACAGCCCTGCCCTGACTCCTTGGTGATTGTTTTAAATGAAAACTACTCTGTACAAGGGAGAATCCTACTGATTTTCATATAGCCTAGTTTCTTTTACTGTATCCTTAAGATCTAGGATAGCTGGGGAGGATCATGAATTCAAGGCCAACCTGGGAAATCCCAGTGAGATCTTATTAGGGGAGGGGAAGGAAGGGGAGGGGAGGGGAAGGGGGGGAAAGAGAGGGGAAGGGAGGGGAGGGTGAGTGTAGTGATGAACTCTTGTGAGGCTGAGGCAGGAGGACTGCTATGAGTTTGAAGTCAGTCTAGACTACCTATAAGACCTACAGTACCTTCTTGCCCAGATAGGATGGCATTGATCAGCTACTGGCTTCTAGTCTGAACTTGACTTCGACCTCTTTAGAGCCTCAGTGCTTTGAATGGGCTCTCGAAGTGTCCAGGCAGAACAGGGCAGGGCAGGGGCCCCGGTAGAGAATCCAACCGTGCAGCACCAAGACACACAAGACCAACTTCCCAAGCTCTGCGGTAAAGAACAAGTACCCTCTGCCCCTGCTGTGTGACCTGAATGCTGCCCCTAGATTCACCTGACCTTTCCTTCTCTAGTAGCTTTTAGGGATTTTATCTTGTTCTTCCACAATTCTAAGTTTTCTCCTAGGAAATGTGCTCAGCTCTGAGAGGTTACTATTTTCTTCAGCTGTGTGTATCTACAGATTGTTGACTTAGTTTATGTTATTAATCATTTTTTACTTTTTCTTTTTGTTTGAGACAGGGTCTCACTGTGTAGTTCAAGCTGAATTAGCTATGAAGCTCAGGCTTCCCTCAGTGCTCCTCCTGTCTCAGCCTTCCAAGTGCTAGGATTACAGGTATAAATCACCATGCCTAGTGTTTCTCACTTCTTGAAGATCTGTTTTCCATATAGTCATTTTATAGTGCTTTTTACTGCTGCAGTTTCTAGTTCCGGAGAAGCCTGTGGTATTGTGTCATGTGACTATGTATACATCTTCCTTAGTTTCAAGCATTCCTACACTACATAGTCATCTTTGCTATGTTAAATTCTTCAGATTCTTCAGAATATGGACTGTGGACAGGGAGACTGTAAATCCGTCATGACAGAGCAAAGCTCCAAACCTATGTGACCACAAACCTCCCCACTTCCTTGGCCAGACTCCCAAGCCTGCCTTCTGAGCCTCCAAAGGGCTGGGTGGACAGGCAACTTAGCAGTGCAGCAGGGCCTTGGCTCCACTCCTCAGTGCCACAAAAAAGAGACAAACAGTTAAGACACTTTGGAACACAGGCAGCATCTGTAAGATGCCAGATTTAGCTATCTTCAAAACCCTAAGCCCAGAACAAACAACAAAAAGGGAAGCCCAATGAAATTTGAGTTTCACAAAAACCATCACACAGTATTATTAGTGTGTCTCGTCCTGCAATGTGAAGCTCCAGTTCAGCAGTAAGGTGTAGCTCAGTGGTACATCGTTTTTGGTAATGGTGCTGGGGAGGGAACAAAGAATCTTTTTTTCTTCTTTTTTTTGGTGGGACCAGGGTTCGAACTCACGACCTTATACTTGCCAGGCAGGAACTTGTGCCACGGAGCTATCTCCCCAGCTCCCCTGGAACACAGAATCTTTTTTTTTTTTGTGGGACTGGGGTTCAAACTCACGACCTTGCTCTTGCCCAGCAGGCACTTGTGCCTCGGAGCCATCTCCCCAGCTCCCTAGGAACACAGAATCTTAAGCACCACAGAAACGCATTCCCCCACCGTGCTATATCCCTGGCCTATGGCATAGCTTTAAGTCCTGGCATGTTAGTGCCACAAAAGACCAGAGGTGGGGATTTAGCAATGGTCTTGTATGTGTCTGACAGCTCTGCCCATAGCCAGCCACCCACAAACAGTTGAGGTCTCAGGGCAGCAAAGGCAAAAGACTAAGGTAGTGAGGCGAGCTGTTGACTGGAAGGCCTACCTGCATGGTGACTAGTCTGTCGTCCACCATCACCTCCTTGGTCAGGAAGTCTGCTCCTATTGTGGCTTTGTACTGGTTACTGAATTTCTTGTTTACATACTGGTTCATGAGTGATGTCTTTCCAACTCTGAAAGTGGAGAAAAACCACAAACCTAAGTCAAACAGGAAAGGACTGAAACTGACTCTGACATGTAGGAGGACAAAGGGGAGGGCAGGGGAAAGGAGGGGGAAGGGGAGAGAAGGAGGAAGAGGAAGAGGAATATACCCAAGTCTGAAAAGCCCACTAGGAACTCTTAATAGCCACTCAAGAGTTAGTGGCAGATCTAGAAGCAGAAGCTAGTTTGCTGTGCCTGGTCCTTCTCTGCAGGCTGGAACCAGACACAGGAGGCAATGCACAGTACATACTGAACCTGCACCTGGTGGACAGCCAGACAACCTCTCCACACTGGCATAAGCAGGTCTCTTTGGGGTCTGCCAACTCAGATAAAAGGGGTGCCATAAAAATTCCTGTATCAGGGTCTATGAGACAGCTCAGCAGACTAAGTGCCTCATTAGGCAAGCACAGGAACTGGGGTTCAATCCTTGGCACTATGTGCCACACTGGCCCACACCCCCACCCCCATCCCCCACCCCTGTGTGCTGAAAGGTCCACTGAGTCCAGGTACGGTGGCTGCTATGGTTTGTGTGTATAGGTGTCCCCCCAAAGCCTCAGGCTTCTGGAACTTGTGATTGGTTATTGTGGGTGTGGGTGCTGCACCTCCCCTGGTGCAAATGATTTCCATTCCAATGTAAGGAAGAAAGAGAAGTTAGCCACTTGAGCTGCTGCTGCTACTCACTCCCCCTTGTTCTTGCACTGTGCCCACCACCATGAAAGGTTTTCCTGCCATGTGCCTCTCTGCTTTGGAGCCAGCTGAACACGGACTAAAACCTCCAGTACTGTGAGATAAATAAATCTTTCCTTCCCTCATTTTGAGTGTCAGGTATTTGTCCCAGCAACGAGAGAAGACTAACTAAAACAGTGGCGCACACCTGTAATCCCAGTGCTAGGGAACCTGAAACAGGAAGATCACTAGAGTCTGAGCTTCATAGTGAGACACTGTACCAAATACATGAGCTCAATCAGCCATCCTCCCCCTAATGATCATGCTATAAAAGCCAGGTAGCCTAAGGAGGCTGCAGGTATGAGCCATTTTCATCTCTCCACTGTACCCTAACAGCAAGAGAGGAAGAATTCAGAGCAGGACATGGTAATGTCATCAGGCGAGGGACCAAGGGAGGAGGATCCCCAGGAGTGAAGCTCAGCTCCAAATCAATGGATGGCTCATATTCAGGAGGAGATACGTACCCTGAATCACCCAGGATGATGACCTTTAGCAACACTTTCTTCCTTGAGGTCATCCTTCACACTGTAAAAGGAAAGAGAAAGCACAGTGAGCCCAAGAGATCACCAGGAGGAAACACGCCTTGTCAAGAACCACCCCCATGGGGCCTTCTGATAAAGGGTCCAATTACCAGAACATGGGACCCAATGGCTTGGCAAAACAGCAAGACAAGGAGACGGAAGGGGGAGGAGGAGTGGGGGAAGACCATGTTCTCCCCCTGGGTGGGTTCAGCAGTTAGGAGAAAACCTCCAAGCTTCCCTAGCAGCTTAGCTGCTGCTTTGCCAAGGCTCTCTGAAGCACTGTGTGGCAGAGGCAACCACTCTATCTGAAATGTGACCTCCTCTTGTCACTCATTCCTGCTAGGCCACATCATTCTCCAGGGTGCTCTGTATGTGTACCATTCATACACTGCACTTGTCTGTCTTCTGAATGCCAGGCCTCTCCCCATGGCATGCACATCACCAGTGAGGAATTCCTCAATGAGGAACCTGTGGGCAAACAAAGCTGTACCTGGACAGGGGCTGGAGAGATAGCTCTGTGGCACAAGTACCAGCCTGGCAAGTACAAGGTTGTGAGTTGAAAACCCCCCAGTCCCGCAAAAAAAAAAGACAAA
Organism: Myocastor coypus; assembly: GCA_004027025.1. Classification (NCBI taxonomy): domain Eukaryota; kingdom Metazoa; phylum Chordata; class Mammalia; order Rodentia; family Myocastoridae; genus Myocastor; species Myocastor coypus. The sequence continues at coordinate 20,367 of PVJA010031167.1, read as the reverse complement.
AAGCTGTACCTCGAGCTGGATGTGGTAGTGCACGCCTGTAATTCCAGCACTTGGGAGGCTGAGGCAGGAGGATTGCTCTGAGTTCGAGACCAGCCTGGGCTACAAAAGTGAGCTCAAGGCCAGCCTGAACTGCATAGCAAGACCCTGTCTCAAAAAAGAAAAAAAAAAAAAGCTGTACCTGGACAGACCTCTCTGCAGAAACTGACACCCTTCCCTGCTGACTACAATGCCACCCTCTTCTGGTACTGGCCATGTAGTCTAGCGACTCATCAGGAATGTGGCTTTGCTCTAACCTTGCCTCTATCAGCAGAGCTTGCTTCAGAGACTTTCAGAAAAACTACACATTAGCTGACTAGAATGTGGAAAGCAATTTTTTTTTTGGTGTGTGTGGCTGGTTCAGCCCACGCTGGTGGTGGGACTGGCACAGCAAATGGTGCCAGGGATCCAGCTATGGTCCCTGGGCGTTTGCCTAAGATTGTCTAAGCAGGTGCTTTAGACCACTATCTCTCCAGCCCTGAAAAGCAATTGTTAAGTACTGGCTGTTAGTATTTTAAAATGTGACTAAATTAGAGATGAATAAAAAGGAGCCAAACAGCAGGCAAAAAAAAAAAAAAAAGCAGTGATCACAACTAAGCCTTGCCCTCTTCCAGACACCTGGCTGTCACCTGCTGCTTTAAAGCAGGTACATTGCCCTGAAGACAACAGACTGACAAGACATGCTGGACCCCACCCAAAGGGCAGAGGCAGGTAAAGTCTGAACTGTGGCTGAACTGATCACCGTGGCTTCTGAATTCATTTCTGGCTATAGAGGACAGTGCGGGAAAGGGATCCAGGCCTCATGAGCTACCCTAAAGGTGATGTTGTCTCAATCCCAAGGCTGGGTACTCATGGCTGGCCTACCAAGGTGCCCATCTCAGCTGCTTACCTTTATCCAGACAGCTCTTAGCAGTTAGGGGCAGCAATAGATGGTTGGAATTCCCAAAGCCTGCTCCCTCAGTTACTTTCAGTCCTGGCTGGGGTCTCTAATCAGCAGTGAGGCGGAGGCTGTTCCCCAAGACCTCGTTACATGAAGAGCCTCATGGTTCCTCCTCTCAGGGACCGAACTGACAGATCCATACCTGGGTCCAGTCATACACTGCAAACTGGAGGCCACTACGGCGCCAAGGAGAGGTTCAGAACCAATGATAGGCAGATTGCACAGAGATGAGCAGCTCTGCAAGCTGTGGTGGGGAATACACATGAGTTTGCTGTGTGTATGGAGCATTAGGATGCTGTTCGGGAGGATTCATGTCACCTGTCATCAACGTCCCTGGGATGCTAGTGCTTGCCTGCTGAGGCTCCAGAGGAGTACTGAACCTCCACCTCTGCCCTCCTGAGGACCCATCTGCGTTTACTTCCTTCCTGGGTGCCATGTGGCACCAAATAGGGCTTAACCTCCTGTGCACCCCAGCACCCAGGTCCCAGAAACTGAGGCTGCCTGAGCCACTGACACCACTAGAGCAGTGCACATACTCACACACCTCCTTTACCAGAGGGCATGCTGTGAAGAACGCTCTCACTTATCTGTGGGATGCCCCACTCCTGTATGAGGTGAGAGGAGTACATGCAGTGCCTGGCAGTGGACAGTCCAGGCTCTGGGAGCTTAGCAGCCCCAACACCTGACCTGGGCCTCTGCCAAGTGAGCAATTCCTCCATAGGGCTTGGTGGGCTGCTGTGAAGTTCTCTGCCAACACAGCAGGCACCATGCCCCAGGAAGAACACTGCAGCCCACTGTGTCCTACCAGCCTCTCAATGGTCACCAGTGATACGTCGCCTGGAGGATACAGACTCAGTGTCTCCTTGGCCCCAAGGGAAGCAGCTAAGAAGGAGAACCAAAGGCCACATTCTCAAGCCAGACAAAGGGTTCTGTCCACCCAACCTACAGATGTAGTTAGTTCAGCAATAGGGTTACTGAGTCAAACTTCAACATTTTCCTCATCTTCTGCTAACTCATTTCCTGACAAATTTTCCCAATTTCTACTATAATCACTACTGAAGAGGTTCACAGAGATTAAAAGACGGAAATGATGATTTTACTGGGTGGAAGAAACCTGAATAAAGAAGATACACTTTTTTTTTTTTTTTTTAAGAAGATACACTTTTAAGGAAGTCTTTGTGTAATGATGTGAACTTTTCCCTCTTAAAAGATTCTAGTAGCTGAGCACAATGGCAAAGGTCAGTTACCTAGCATTATAGGAAGCTGAGATAGGTTAAGAGAAAAAGCTCAAGGCCAACCTGCCTGTGGCAATACACCTGTAATCGCAGCACTTAGAGGAGTCTTGAAGCAGGTACACCAGTTTAGGTCAGTCTGTGTTACACAGGAAATTCAAGGTCAGCCTGAACTACACAGTGAGACCCTGTATCAGAAACTGCCAACTAAAAAAGAAAGGAAGGGCCGGGCGTGGTGGCGTACACCTGTAATCCCAGCACCTGGGAGGCTGAGGCAGGAGGATCTGTGAGAGTTCCAGACCAGCCTGGTGAGCTCAAGGCCAGCCTGAACTGCATAGCAAGACCCTGTCTCAAAAAGAAAAAAAAGAGAGAAAGGAAGCTCAAGGTCAGCCTGGCAAAAGGGTGGAGGCCAGTTGCTGGGAGTCAAGGTCAATGATTGGCTGAGTGTTCAAATAGCATGAGTTCAATTCCTACTCTTGGGAGAAAAAAAAGAAAAAATCCATGGTTTGTTTTGAGAAGAGTCCCTCTATGTAGCCCAGGTTGGTTTTGGATTTTTTGCAATCCTCCCGCTTAGTCCTCTAGATTATTGCTTGTAAATTAATTTTTTTCTGAAAAAATTAATAAAGTAACTTTTAATTGTACTCAAAAAGACAAAAAAAAAAAAAAGACAAATTTATAGTAAGCCCCTTCTCTTTTTCCCCACCAAAAACAGTAATGGCAAGGGATTTGCCCTGATTGTCTTAGAGAGTATGTTACAGTAGCAAGCTAAACAGAACAGAACATATACAATGATGGTATGTATTGCAGCTACTGAGGAGGCAGAATCAGGAGCCTCACTAGAGTTCAGGACCTGGAGGTAAGCCTGGACAATTTGGTGAGACTATGTCTCAAAATTATATATATATATATATGCAAAACAAGCTGAGTATGGTGGTGCTCCCCTATAATCCCAGCAGGGGGAGCTTGAGGCAGGAGGACTGCCCTGAGTTCAAGGCCAGCCTGGGCCATATAGTCAGGTTCAAGAGCACCTTGCACTACACTGCACAGTGAAGTCCTATCTGGGAAAAACAAAACAAAAAAAAAGGAAAACACAATATAACACAACAAAGTATTTACAGAGTGGGGTGCAAGAACTTCAAAAACTTAACAATTTTTCTTTTTGGCGCTGGTGATTCAGTCTAGGGACTCTATGCTAGGCAAGTGGTTCTATCACTGGCTATATCCTGAGTCACCTGTTTCCATTTTGGCCTCAATCTTGAGACCTTCCTGCCTCACTCTCCTGGGTAGCTGCAATTACAGATATGTGCCATCATGGCTGGCTTGAAATGACACGTTTTAACAAGGATAGCATTATTATAAGATTCAGGTAAAAAAAAAAAAAAAAAAATGACATTTCAAAAAATGGTGAAAGCCAAGCTGGGCGTGGCAGTGCTCATCTGTAATCCCACCATTTGGGAGGCCAAGGCAGGAGGATTATTGCAAGTTTGAGGCCATCCTGGACTACACACTGAGCTCAAGGCCAGCCAGAACTGTACAGTTACATCCTGTCTCAGAAAGACAAAAAAAAAGTTGAAAGCCAAAAAAATTTAGTAAAAATTAAGATCCTTGCACTAGACTTGTTAATATATATACAATATACATATATACATGCATGTAAAACCTAAGAATTAAAAGATTTTGGGGCCCGGCGGGATGGCTCAGTGGTCTAAAGCCCCTGCTTAGGAAAGCTTGGGTGGCTTCAGGGACTGCGGTTCGATCCCTGGCACCACATGCTGCGCCAGCCCTGCTCTCAGGGCGGGCTGGGCTGGTCATTAAAAATAAGTGAATAAACAAATAAAGGTTCTGAAGCAAGAAAAAAATAAATAAATAAAATAAAATAAAAAATTTAAAAAAAATAAATAAAAAATAAAAGATTTGGGGGCCAGGGAGATAGCTCCATGGCACTCCTGCCAAAGGGGAAAAAAAAAAAAGTTAAAAGATTTAAATGTAGAAGTGGTCATAAATGAAGTAGAAGGATACACACAAATACTAGCAAGCTTATCTAGGTAGTGGGATTACATATAGTTTTGTTTCCTTGTGAACCATGAACTTACCATAACCTTTTTTTGCAGAGAAAGGAGAGTGGGGGGCATGCAGGTTCTCAGTATGTAGTTCAGATGGTTTTAAACTCATTATGTAGGCCAGGCTGGCCTCAAACTCATGTTAATCTTCCTGCCTCAGCCTCCCAAGTGCTAGGATTACATGCATACACAATCACATCTGGCATTTACTGCCATTTTAAGAACAGCCTGTTAGGGCCAAGGAAGCATCTCAGTGGCTCAAGCATTTAGCAACTCATGATACTGAGTTTGATCCCCAGTTGGAAAAACAAAACAGCAAGTTACTTGTTTTACACAGGGTCTGACTGTGTATGCCAGGTTGGCTTTGAATTCACTATGTAGCCCAGATGGATCTTAAATTGGTGGTGACACTCCTGCCTCAGCTTCTCAGATACTGGGAGAGCTCCTGTGCACCGCATGGCCAGCAAGAAGCATATCCGGGTTTACATTCAAACAGCCGTCAAGCTGATGTTTTCCCCACGACAAAGTGCCCCTGATGTAGATTCATTCTAAGGGCCAGTTGAGCCCTCACAGAAAAGGGCGTGGAGCAGCTGGCCATAGGAATCCCACATCCCACTCACTAGGACACTTGCAGCTTGAAACCAGCAGAAATCTAGGACTATGATTTTGCATTCCATGTTCTCCAGGATCAAAAACCAGACTCTTTTTTTAGAAGAGTGCTATGAAACAAAACGAACCCAAAATCAAACCAAACACAGGTAACTTTTTCCCAGAAGTGGTCCAAGGAGATATGGGTACACAAAATCCACTGGCAACTTCTATTTCTGAAACCTATTTCTTGGTGGTTTTTTGTTCATTTTTGAGACAGGGTCTCAAACTCACTGCATTCCTTTTACATGCCCCACCCATGCTTGCCTATTTCTGTCATCCATTTCTCCTACCACCTTCAGGTGTGTCTGAGGACTATATTATCACTGAAAATCCTAACAAACTCAGATTTCTAACAACAATCCTCCAAAGCAGGGACCACCACCTCCTCCCCACCCTCAGTCTGCAGCAGCATAAAGAAGGAAAGGTGGCTCCTCTGGACCTCTGAGCTCAGTCCTGGCACTGAGGGCTACAGGCTGCATTTTGTGATATTTATGCGCAAAGAGCACAAGGTCAACTACTGCTGCCTAGAGACACCAGCTGGAGACCAGGACTGGCAGAAAAGAAGCCAGGATTGTTGCCATGAGCTGCAGCCACTGCCCTTTCCATTCCTAAGGCAGAACAGCAAGACCACAGTCAGGGCTAAGTAGGCAGGTAAAACCAAGTAGTCAGCCAGAGCAGAGGGGGGTGCATGGGAAGGAGAAGAGGACCAATGGCCCAGGTCAGCAGGCAACAGTGCATCTCAGCCCACAAGATCAACAGCCTCACAGTTGTACCACAGCTGGCTCTCAATAGGGTCTTAACTATTCCTACTACTTTTACCTATCAACTATACATAAAAAGATTAAATGCACTTTGCGCTTCAAAAAAAAAGGACTGAGAAAAAAACAAGAATAGAAAAACTGAGCCAGGCATGGTGGCTCACGCCTGTAATCCCAGCACTCAGGAGGCTGAGGCAGGAGGATTGGTGCGAGTTCGAGACCAGCCTGGGCTACAAAAGTGAGCTCAGGACCAGCCTCAACTGCATAGCGAGACCCTGTCTCAAAAAGAAAAAAAAAAAAAAGAATAGAAAAACTGGTTTCTGTTCAAGGAAACATGTTGGCAGGCTCTGGGATATAGCTCGGCAATAATGAGCACTTGGGTATGACTGGACAGGCCATGGGTTCGGTACATACACCATAAAGTATTTTAGAAAGAAACAAACAAACTAACAAACTTTTGTAGCAACTTTATCTCAGATTTTTCCAATTAAGGCTTGATAATCAGCTCTGGCTATCTCTGATAATCAAATTCTGGTTAGAAGCAGTGATTCTCAACCCTTCTATTGCCGTGACCCGCAATACAGTTCCTCATGTTGCGGTGACCCCAAACCAAAAAATAATTTTGGTGGCTACTTCAAAACTGTAATTTTGCTACAGTTATGATTCGTAATGGCTTTAGGTGACCCCTGTGTTTTGGTCGCTCTACCTCCACTGGGGTCATGACCCACAGGTTGAGAACCGCTGGGTTAGAGAGTGAGCGAGACTATATTGAAACCATAGAAATTTGAGGTTACAAACATGTAGCACATAACAGGTATGGCAGCACACATTTGTAATCCCAGCACTCAGGAGGCTGAGGCAGGAAGATCGCCAGGAGTTCAAGGGCAGACTGGATTTCATAGTGGGACGCCACACTGTAAGGTTCTCAAGCCCTAAGGAGGTGCCAGATAAGAAAGTTCAAGGTCCAGCCTCTTGCTGGGTGGAAACATCATGAGAAGAAGGCTTCATGGCTGCTTCACAGGCTTCACATGGAGGGAAAGGTGGTCCAGGAAATTAGTTACAGGGCCAGGACAGGGTAGACAGCAGTTAATAGTGGGCCCATCGCAGGCGTGGGAACACCATAAGCACCAGCGTGGCAAGCACACGGACCCAGGTTTGATTCACAGTACAGCACGATGAGCCAGCCCCACCCTACGCCCATAGAACCAGCCAAGGAAACCAAGCAGGTGGCGCACACCATACTCCCAGCGCTGGGGAAGCTAAAACAATATGAACACTAACTATGAGTGGAGCAGTGGAGCAAGGTCCTATACTAAATACATAAATTAAAATAAAATAAATTAAAGACACAGATATCTGTAGTTGTATCTTCAGTGTCACATCGCAGAGGAAATGCTTGTCTGGGCTATCACTTTACAACAGAAGCCTAATGCCTTTTAAGCTGGGAATATCAGTGTTAAGCCAGAGAAAGCAATACAGAAGGCAACAACCAGCTGGCCCTGATTTTTAGAGATAGGCTGTCTTGTGGGTCAAACAACCTCATCATGGCACAGGGCGACACAAGCACTACCAGCAGCAATTCCCAACATCTCTTTTGGTGGTAGTAGTGAGGTGGCTTTCTGAGGCAGGGTCTCACTATAGCTCAGGCAGGCCTGGAACTCACAGTGATCCTCCTGCCTAAGCTTCCTCAGTGCTGGGTTCACAGGTAGACACCACCACGCCCAGCTACTTCCCAGCATTTCAAAACACAGCACTGAAACACAGAGTCTGAGCCACGGTACAGATGCTAGTGCACAGCGTATTCTTCTTAGGCATTGTCAGAATGAGTGGAGACATTTTGCTTGTTATAAATTCTTACAAGCTTCAAAGTAGCTCTCAGAAAGCACAGTGGGACATTTTAAAGGGACTGGGATGATCAGCTCAGCAGAAAGCCAGAGTTACGGGGCCTAGACTAAGGAGACAGCTGGAACACAGGAACAGAGTCTGAGGGTGTGGGGCCACCATGGCCCTATACCAGTGTACAAAAGCCATAAACAGTTCAGATTTGAGAACTGTTCTCCAGTGCAGGCCCACCCCACTCCCAGGGCCAAAAGCCTGGACTAGGGTATAAAGCTGCTCCTCTTCCTCAGGGTCCTGCCCATATCACACTGATAGCTGCTTACCTGGAAAAGGAGGTCCCCCCAGCAAGCTCCCAAGCCACACTCTGGGAGTCTCTGGGCTTCTGGCTGTTGTTACTCACCTACCTCAGGACCTGTAGGCCAGGAATAAGACTGGAAGAAGTGCCGCCCTTGGTTGCCCTCATTATAGGATTATCTTAGATTCCTGCTTCCTACGCTGTCTGCTGCAGGAATAGCTTGCAAAACCACTGCATAGAGGGTGCAAACACCAGAGAGGAAGGAGGGACAAAGGGGAGTGGTGGTGGTCCTTTGTTTACATGCAGGCTTCCAGGTCTCTGTCACCTTCTAGACTCAACTGAGGGCAGGTAGCCTGAGTTTCCTCTTTGTATTCAAATGGAGGCTTCAGGCCTCCTGTCCATTAGGACAGTCACATATACCACACTAAGTAAAGCCGGCTGCGCACCAGAAGTAACAACTATTGTCCCCCTCTTGCTTACAAGATACAGTTCAGATCTAAACTGTCACCCGAAGCCTAACATATGCAGAAGTACGCTTGGTCAGAAGATGAGAGTTACTAGGGCACCACCTGGAAAGGTCTTTGCTTGTCCCTGGTCTTCCCTGTCACTCTGCTCCCTGACTGCCAAGAGCTGAAGAGCTTTCTTCCACCTAGCCCTCTCCCATAAATGTTCTGCATACGAGCCCACCTGCTACCAACAGAACCCTCTGAAATTGTACACCAAAATTAAACCACTGCACCTTTTAAATTGTGGATGTTAGTATTTTATTCCAGCAACAGAAGAGTGGACTAATTAGATTTTTTATTGCTGTGGATGAATCAAGATCCTTCAACAGCCAGGCAAGTGCTTTGACAGTAAAGAGCTGCATGAGACAGGCTGTGGAAATAACTTGGTGCCTAAGTACCTGCCTGGCAAATTCAAGGACCTGACTTAAACCCAGTATCGCACATGCTATCCTGGCCCAGGAATCCAGGTGTGGTAATGCATACCTGTAATCCCAGTCCTGGGGAGGCTGACACAAGAGGATCACTGAGTCTGAACTGTATAGCAAGAGCCTATATGAAATAAATACATAAACATTTTTTTTTAAAAGCTGAGCAAGTGAAAATCCAAATTTTCATACAGGCACCCTCCTCCTCCTTACCATGTTTCAGTGAATTCTGTACACAGGTCCTACAACTGTGAGAGACAACAGAGGCAAACTGCATGTGCTCTGCATGACAGAGCAGCTTAGTATCAACCATTTGGGGGGGTCACTTGGCATGGGTAGACTTTAGCGCCACAAAGCAGCACTGTCCCTTCTGTGCCAGCCCTGGGAGCACATGTGGCACCAGCCCTTATGCACACTGCTGGCAATCACAGCTCTTGTTTGTTCAGCCTCAGCTTAAGTGATTTCTTCCTCTGCCTGAACACACATAAAGGAAAGTAAGGTACCTCATCCAAGGCCATATGCAAACCCAGGCAGTTAAGGTTCCAACATCTATCCTCTGAAAAGATGCCTCCCCATGAAGACCCTCCAGCAGTCACATATTCAGGGGCTGAGTGCAAGACTACAGGCCCAAGTTATACTACAGCTCTATCCCAAGCATTCAGAGATGCTTCAGGATCCTAAGGCCAACATTCCCCACAGCCTACCTACCAGAAGGGGCTGTTCCTAAACTCTCACTTCAAATGGTTGTAGAGGGCCCTCAGGAAAGAAGTATGAACAAAAATCTCCAAAACAGAGCAACCGAAAGCCTACTCTTTGGGGTGGGCTGTGGCAGTAGTTCAAATCCCATCTCATATACAGGTAGCTGTGGGAACACCCTGTTCTCCTGTGCAAACCATGGGTCCTCTAGAAATAACACAAGGCTTAGAAGGTTCCTGGTGTCTCACCTGATACAAGAGACATATTTCATGAATAGCTGCATTACAGGAGGGTTACGGTTGGGGCCGAAATTTCACTCCTACAGCCTCTTGTGGTAGTGTGACTTCTGCTATACTCCAAGTTACTCCCTGGGCACTCCTACTCCTGCCAGCCCATGCACATGGTTCACCCATGCGCCACCCAAGACTAGGCCACAGTTAATGTAAGGCACTGCATTCACAAGAGAACAAAACAGGAATAGAGACTCAGGTGGGGTCTGAGGCCCCTGTCAAACAAGAAGTAAGGAGATTTTAATGAGGATGAAATGGCAAGGACGCGAAGAAATACGACACAATACCAAACACACGACACTAGATCACTCACTGACAGGCTGACGTGTTCTGATTCATATTTCTACTACAAGGTACAGCTCCTGCAGGGCATGGGAGACAGGACCACGATCCTACCATAGGCTGAAACAGCACCTGCCCTGACACTTCTCCCACAAGTCCATTTAAATGCTGGTGCCACCATTGCTGACCATGTCCTAGCACTGAATGAGTACCCAGAAGATGGTTACTAGGTGGCTGGACTTTGGGAATGAGCCATAGAGTAGACAGCAAACACTTTCTTACTCCAGAACAGACCACCTTAATTCTCCCTAAGCTGATAAATACACCATGTTTTGTGGCTTTTTTTTTTTTTTTTTTTTGGCGGGACTGGGGTTTGAACTCACGACCTTGCACTTGCCCAGCAGGCACTTGTGCCTCAGAGCTATCTCCCCAGCCCGTTTTGTGGCTTTGCAAATATTAAAGTGGAAACCTCAATCTGGGCATGGTGGTGCATGCCTGTAATCCCAGCATTTGGGAGACTGAGGCAGGATGATTGATGCAAGTTCAAGACTAGTCTGGACTACAAAGTGAGCTCAAGGCCAGCCTGAACTGCATAGCAAGACCCTGCCTCAAAAAGACAAAAATAAAGCAAAACAACAACAACAACAACAAAACCCCGAGTAACCTCAATGGGAAAATTCAGTGGCTATTTCATAATGTCAAGAGAAGACAAAGGGACCTATGTTAATCCTAGGAATTTAAAAGCAAGGGTTAATTGTGGAAAAGAACCAAAGAGCTTTAAATTCAACCATAATGGACCCTGAGCAGTCACTTGATCATAGCTCTTCACTGGTCTAGACACTTGGTCCACAGCACTGACATAGGGTCCAGTTTCTGCCTCCACCCCCAGTGATGATGGTCAGCCGCCAAGCCCCTAAGTGGTGCTCATTCCCACACAATTCCAGCTGCCAAGTGAAGAGAGGTAATGCTGCTCTGATTCTTCTAGAAGCCTTCCTTTGCCCTGAAGCCACCTGTGACCAGCCTCAGCCCCTCCGTGACACTGTTTGGAAGCACTTGGGCCAGTGCAGCAAGCCAGTGGTGTATGTGTGCTATAATGGGCACACAGAGCCTTCTCTGTTCAGGTGAGCCAACTCTGCCTAGCTGCCCACCTTCATATGCATAACACTTATGTTTTCCCAACCTAAAATCCACAGCATTCAGGTTTAATTGCAGTAGTGGTATATGATAAATAACTGGGTTTGGGGTTGTAGTTCAAGTCCCTGATTTTGGAAGATGTTCTCCATCACTGGCTTTGTCTCTCTGCTGTCAGAACTAACATCCAGGTCCTAAAATCTTCACAGAGCAACACAACTTTTAGATCCCTAACTTTCTGGCTGCCTAACTGTGGCTGGGTCAGACTGAGCATCTTTAAAAGCCTGTATGTCTCTGTCAGTACCACTGAGTACTACAATAGGCTGACACTGTTAAGATTTTCACTGGGGAGGGGGGCACAGCTGAGAGTCCTGCTTAAGCTTTACTACACCAAACCTTGATTAATCTAATGAACCGTGCATTTTTCCAAAGGGGTGATATTAACAATTATTTGTGGCCCTTAACAGCCACTGTGTGTATATGGTGTGTGTGCACAGCACATTGTACTACTAAAAATTTCCCTAGAGGATGGATATGGCGCATACACCTGTAATCCCAGCACTCAGGAGGCTGAAGCAGAACTGCTGTGAGTTAAAGGCCAGACTGAGCTACCTAGCAAGAACCTGTTCAAAAAGCCCAAACATACATAAATAAAAATAAAAACTTCCCTAGGGGCTAAGGAATTCAGCTCTGTGCTAAAAGCGCTTGCCTAGATTGCCTAAGGCCTCAAGTTTGATCCCTAGCACTGAATAAAAGGGAAAAAAAATGGGTCAGCAGAAACATCACAAAAACATGTCCAAGAAAACATTGTCAAGGGGTCAGGGATATTCAGCAGCACAGTGCACCTGGACTGTGACCAGGGCCAGCAAGGTATGTGGTCCTTGAAATGAACTTGGGTCTTCACGCTTGCCAGGCAGGCGCTTAGACTGCCAAGCTATCTTCCCAGCCCGGGACTCATTTGCTGAATCCAACAAAGTAAGTCTTTAACTGTATTTTCACTTTCATTTCCATGGTTATTGCTTTCTGCTTCCTAACAGTCTCCACATCACCACTATTCTTTTCATCCCTTGGGCTCTAATGAAGCACTGTACTGTGAGCACTGTATATACCATGGTACCATGCAATGAGCACACAACATCACAACTGTGACAGTGTCAGGCAGCTATCCTCTCGATCTGTTCCATCAATGCATGTTCAAGTTTGCAACTTGAATGTTGTAATATAAACTGGAGACTTAGCTGGGTGTGGTAGTGCACACCTATAATCCCAGCACTTGGGAGGCTGAGGTAGCAGGATCTCTGGAGACCTGCCCGGACTTCAAACCTGAGCTCAAAACCAGCCTGAACTGTATAGTTAAGACCTTATCTCAAAAAGATAAACAAACAAACAAACAGGGTACTTGTCACAGCAAGAGACCATAGCAGTGTAGAGAACAAGTACTTAACTCGAAGACTTAGCTCAAGCACAGAGGAGCTACTTCAATCAAAAACATCCAGGATAGGAAAACTCCCAGGGGTAGCACCAAAGCCTGGAACTCTCAGACTTTTATTTAAAATGCCAGTGTAGGGGCTGGGCATTTAGCTCAGTGGCAGAATGTTTCTCTAACAAACTGGAAGACCTGGTTATGGTCCTTGGCCCTCAAACAAAATAAAAATAAAAATAAAAATAAGCTAAGCTAAGCTAAACTAAAAATAAAATATCAGTGTAAGAGAAAAAAGCAGAAGGAAACCAGCTTGGGCAAGGAGCATCTCAACACTGAGCAGTGTTTTGGGGGAAAGGGAAAGAACATGGCCAGGCACAACAGTTCAGCACTCTAAACTGCTTGTTTACCCATTCACTCCCTGACATCTCCCAGTTCTTTTATAAGATCAGACCTGGGAAAAAGACAAATACACTGTAGATGGGCATTGAGGACAGTCATCATATATGCACTTATGTATATACACACTGAATGCTGAAATTGAAAACTGTAAATAGATTTTAAAAATAAATATAAATAAATGAAAAACAAAAAGAATGGATTTTTTTTAAGTGTTCTTACAATAAAGAAAGGTTAGGGCCCGGCAGGATGGCTCAGTGGTCTAAAGTGCCTGCTTAGGAAAGCTTAGGCGGCTGCAGAGACCATGGTTTGGTTCGACCCCTGGCACCACATGCTGCGCCAGCCCTGCCCTCAGGGCAGGCTGAGCTGGCCATAGAAACAAACAAACAAACAAACAAAAAGTTCTGAAACAAGAAAAAAATAAAAAAATAAAAATAAAATTCTTTAAAAAAAAAAAAAAAAGAGAGAAAGGTTAGGTAAGCTAGGTGTGGTGGCATGCACCTATAGTCCCAGCACTTGGAAGACTGAGGCAGGAGCACCATCATATATTCCACTCAAAGCCTGAACTGCATAGCAAGACACTGTTTCAAAAAAAAAAAAAAAAAAAAGATAAAAAGGTAAGCACGCTAAATAACTTGGCATGGACACAGCCATTCCACAAAGTATAGCAATACAACACAAACAGGATTGATTTTCACTATTTTGAGACGTTTATTTATAGTCCTTGGGATTGAATTCGGAGTTGCTCTATCACTGAGTTATATTCTTGTTATTTTTTTGTATATATGGCAGGGATTGAATCCAGACAATGTATACACCAGGAAGGCATTTTACTACAGAGCTGCATTTCCAGACCTTTAATTTGGTTTCATTTTATTTTGAGACAGGGAAGTAGGGTCTTGCTAAATTGCTCAGGCTCGTTCCAAATGTGCAATCCTCTGGCATCAGCCTCCTTCAGCTAGAATTACAGGGTGCAGCCATGTGCTGAGCTATGACAATGTATCTTAAGTTTAGTGATCAGGATTTATAGTGATAACAAACTAGTGTGAGCACTGTAGCCCATGGTACCAATCTCAAGTAAGTGGAAACAGATATGCCCCTAAAACACATCTTCCTAATGAGTAATAATTTACTAGGTTTTTGTTTTAATTTTTTGCTTTTGTGAGACAGAGTATCATATTCAATATATAGCCTAGCATGGCCTCCAACTCATGATCCTCCTGTCTTAAATGCTAGGGTTATAGGCATACATCACTATACCTGCATTTCTGACTTGCCATTCTCTTCTTCAGGATCTTGAGTGCTGGGATTATAGGTATGTGCCATTGATATGGAGAAAAATATAACTCCCAACCGGCTAGACATCAGATCCACCCAAGTTTGTATTATCCAAAATCAAATAATTTTTAATTTTATTAGGGAACAAGAATGAGAAATAATGAGAGCCACGGCCCAGCAGGATGGCTCAGTGGTCTAAAGCACCTGCAGGCAGCTGCAGGGACCACAGTTCGATCCCTGCACCATACCTGCCCTCAGGGCAGGCTGAGCTGGTCATAGAAATAAATAAACAAACAAAAGTTTTGCAGGACGTGGTGGCGCACACCTGTAATCCCAGCACTCAGGAGGCTGAGGCAGGAGGATCGGTGCAAGTTCAAGACCAGCCTGGGCTACAAAAGTGAGCTCAGGACCAGCCTCAACTGCATAGCGAGACCCTGTCTCAAAAAGACAAAAAAAAAAAAAAAAAAAAAGAGCCAGGCATGGTGGCGCATGCCTGTAAGGTAAGCTGGGTGTGGTGGCATGCACCTATAGTCCCAGCACTTGGGAGGCTGAGGCAGGAGGATCATCAGCATGAGTATGAGGCCAGCCTGGGCTACAAAAGTGAGTTCACGGCCAGCCTGAACTGCATAGAGGGATCCTGTCTCAAAAAGAAAAAAAAAAAAAAGAAAAATAGGAGTAGCTCCTAAGAGATAGAAAGGGTACTAAGTGGGTTACCTTTTTTTTTTTTTTTTTTAACTGTGAGATAGGATCTCTTCCTGCCCATCATCTCAGGAGCTAGAGTTACAGGCATATGCCACAGTGCTCAGGTTTACTTGTTACTTTAAGTTAAATGGTTGTGTGTGGCCATGTACACCTGTAGTCATAGAACTTTGGGAGCCTGAGACTAGAGGATCCCAAATCAAGCCCAGCTTGGTATTCAAAAGCATTTTGGCCAAAAAGGAACTACTTTGCTTCTTCAGAAAGGAAGGCTTGGATAGCTAGATAGCTTTCAGAAACAGAAACATTGGATTCATCACCACTTCCTCACACATAATTGTACAGACACACACTGAACCCAGGGGCTTATGCAGAAGTGACCTATCCAGCCCAAGATCTGCCACCTTAAACATGCCTTTTTTTTTGGTGCGGGACTGGGGTTCAAACTCATGATCTTGCACTTGCCAGGCAAGCACTTGTGCCACGGAGCTATTTCCCCAGCCCATACATGCTTTTTATAAGTCGTGTAACCTTGGCTCCTCACCTATGTGCACTTACTTCAATTTTTCCTTTTTTTTAAGATGATCTTGCGAGACAGCCCCAGCAGGCCTCAAATGCAGGACTCTCCTGTTTCAGCCCTGTGCCACTCCTAGATTGATGCATTCACTTGAGAGCACAGAACCAAGGCGGGAGATGAAGAGTCTACCTCAAAGAGAGCTAGCTGAGAGGCATGCTGCATATGACAAACAACAGAACAACTACCAAGACTAGCTCTTCTTCAATCCCTCTGAATGCTAGTCCTGCCCCTAGGGGATTGAGATTGGGCGTGTTACCACCTGCCTGTAATCCCAGGGCTTTGGAGGCTGAAAACAGGAGAATCACTACATAGTGAGACCCTGTAGACCCTGTACCAAATAAATTAAAAAAAAAAAAAAAAGACTAGATCTTCTGCTCTCCTCCGCACACCCGGAGACTACTGCATCCTGTAATAAAGGTCTCACACATGAATTTCTGCTGGGACAAAGAAATGAACAATACTATAAACCACGTATCTAACTAAAGACACAAAGCCGGGCGTGGTGGCTCACGCCTATAATCCCAGCACTCGGGAGGCTGAGGCAGGAGGATTGGTGCGAGTTCGAGACCAGCCTGGGCTACAAAAGTGAGCTCAAGGCCAGCCTCAACTGCATAGTAAGACCCTGTCTCAAAAAGACAAAAAAAAAAAAAAAAAAAAAAAAAAAAAAAAAAAAAAAAAAAAAAAAAAAAAAAATCCTAAAGACACATAAACAACATATGAAGAGTGCTCAAACTCAGTAAGAGAAATGCTAATAGCCGGGCGTGGCAATGCACGCCTGTAATCCCAGCACTTGGGAGTCTGAGGCAGAAGGATCAGTGCAAGTTTGAGACCAGCCTGGGCCACAAAAGTGAGCTCAAGGCCAGCCTGAACTGCATAGTGAGACCCTGTCTCAAAAAGGCAAAAAAGAAAAAAGAAAAAAAAAATGCTAATAAAAGGGCACAAGATTTAACAATTCCAGTGTTTCACGAAAGAATAAGCACACAAAAGACCCTGTGGCATCATTACTCATGAGAGAGTAGCAAATCAAAGCCATGCAACATCATCGTACACCTACAAGAACTACAAACTCAATAGCCACCCCAAGTGCCAACCAAGACAGACACAAGTAGCACTGCTTCACATGCTGTGGGGTATGCAAACAGAAACACATTCAGAAGCCAGACATACACTGTTTTCAAGCTGGTAAAAACATTCAGATAGCTCAGCAGATTAAAGTGCCCGCTTAGGGAGACACAGGGGCTGTGGGTTGGATCCCCTGGGCCTACTGCTGGTCCCACCCCCAGGAAGTGTTGAGAGCAACTGAGACTGGGCGTGGTTGAGCACACCTATAATCCCAGGCCTTTGCAGGCTGAAAAACAGAAGGATCACTATGAGAATCTGATGTGTGTAGTGTGTGTAATGAGACCTTGTAAATCCTGTGCTACATACATACATACACTGCACAGACACTAAAAAGCACTAACATATACACTTCCAGTAATGGTCAGAGATGCTGAACATTTTGTATGTATTCATTAGCCACTTGGTTTTTTTTTTTTTTTTTTTTTTTCTTTGTCTTTTTGAGACAGGGTCTCGCTATGCAGTTGAGGCTGGCCTTGAGCTCACTTTTGTAGCCCAGGCTGGTCTCAAACTCGCACCCATCCTCCTGCCTCAGCCTCCCAGAGTGCTGGGATTACAGGCGTGAGCCACCACACCCGGCTCATTAGCCACTTGTATTTCCTCTGTGAACTGTCCATTTCAGTTGCCCATGTTTTGGTTGTCTCTTGGGGGGCAGGGGAAAATGACCCCTTTTGTTTTTGGAAAGAGGGCTGCTATAAAAGGAGTAAACAGCCTGGTCGGTCAGTCTGTGTTTCTTTTGCTTGCTTTGCCCTGTGGTTCCCCCAGGACCTAAAACAGCTAAAGACAATTTGCTATTTGGGTGCCATATAGGAGCTGAATGAATCACTTTTCTTTCCAGAAGCTAACTGCCTCAGGTAGCTGTGAAGCTGACTTACACCCTGGGGAAGAACTCCTGGCTTGCTGCTCTAGCATTTCTTTCTTCCAGAAAAGTAATTAAATGGAGATGAGCTTCTTCTAGGTGGTCCTGGAATAACTAGAGAATAAAAGGCATGGCCTCCAGCACTTCAACAAGACCCATTTTCACTAGCAGGCCTGGGAAAACCCAATCTCCATTATGCACCTTATGATGCCCACTTTTAGGAGTTATCTAAGTCACCGTTTTTGTTTCTCCTGTAGTATCTAGGAGGTAGCACAGAATGTTTGGGTCAGTGATGGGCTGCATAAATATATATAATGGTGGCCCAACAAAATGTTACCACCTAGTGACACTGTAGCTATCTTAGTTCCTGTTAAGTATTTTTTTTTTAAATACAGGGTCTGGCTATGCAGTTCAGGCTGATATCAAGCTCACTTTATAGCTCAGGCTGTTAAAATGCTCCTTCTGCTTCAGCCTCCCAAGAGCTGGGATTACAGGCATGAGCCACCCCACCTAGCAATACATACACTACGTAATTCTCAGTATGTGTCCCTGTCCTCAAGTGACATAAGACTGCTCAGAGAGTCCTCTTGCTCTAGTGCTCTATATAATTCACAGTGAGATTGGGAATTATGAGTTGGCAGACATTATCTTTGAAAGTATCTTAAGGGTTTGTTTTGTTTCCTAGAAGTAGGGTCTCACAATGCAGCCCAGACTGGCCTTGGACTCATGATGATTCTCCTGAATCAGCCTACAGAATGCTAAGCCACCATGCCTGGCTATTTTTTAGTATTTACTTTGAGACAAGATCACACTTTTCTTTTTTTTTTTTTTTTTGGTCTTTTTAAGACAGGGTCTCACTATGCAGTTCAGGCTGGGCTTGAGCTCACTTCTGTAGCCCAGGCTGGTCTCGAACTTGCACCAAACCTCCTGCCTCAGTCTCCGGAGTGCTGGGATTACAGGCATGCACCACCACACCCGGCTTTAAGACAAAATCACACTAAATTGCCAAGTTGCCAGACTGAGCAAAAACTTGTGGTCCTCCTGCCTCAGCCTTCCAAGTGCTGAGACTATCATAGATAGCTAAATTAAACAGAAATATTACAGGCAGTGAGACAGGAATAGGCCCTTGAGGGAGTCAGTGCAGAAGGTGAGAGAACACATTACAACTGTGGTTGAAGGTGTTATCTATCTAAGGCCAGGATAAAGATAAAGATGGAATGACAGGCCTACATGTGTCCTCATGGGATAAGCAATAAATTAAAGATTATACTACAATGGACATCACCTGGGCCTACCCAGTTGGGTGACCACAGCATCCTGATCCATCCTTCTTTAAAAGGTCCATATTCTTTCCATGTGCACTTGTTACTTATTGTCCCTACTGGATCAATACTATTTAAGAGGCTATGGTTGTAATTTATTGGCTGACACAGCTTTGACTTACATTGTACGCATCTTATGATTTCGCTCTATGAAACTTTTGAGAAGTGGGCTCACTGGCAACCCACTTTCAGGTCCTTTCCTACCTCTCAGGAGTTCTCACTCTCAAAGTGAAGTTTTCCTGCTCTTAAAAATAATAAAAATTGGGCCTGGCAGGATGGCTCAGTGGTCTAAAGCGCCTGCTTAGGAAAGCTTAGGCGGCTATAGGGACCGTGGTTCAGTCCCCGGTACCACATGCTGTGCCAGCCCTGCCCTCAGGGCAGGCTGAGCTGGCCATAAAAATTACAAACAAAAGTTCTGAAAGAAGAAAAAATAATAATAATGATAAAAAAAACATAGCTCATGGGTAAGCAAGAGCAATTCAGTGCTCTACCACCAAAATAAAATATCCAGGGAGCACTAGTTCTTTCTGTTCCCAGCATCTTCTCTTGGTCCTTAACTGGCACAACTACTCCAACACTCACAGAACAGAAGCACACCTAGCCAGGAGCAACACCCCAAAAGCTTTGTTTGGAGTCATCATTGACCAATTAAAACAGGAAACATTCCTCTCTCAGTGCTGCTTCCCTGCTCCAGAATAACAAAGCTGCTTCTGGGCTTGTGTCCATCTGTGATTCAGTTGCCACCCTTCCTAGTGCTTTACCCTGCATCACATGCTGTGCCACTGTCCTCCAAAACACACCCTAGTTTCATGCTCTCTATCAAGCACAAAAGCAGATAGTAACAGATTCATTTACAGTTTCTGCTTGGTTTATGACAGCTGAGATTGCAGGCAAAGATGGTGGTGGCACTATTCCTAAAGCCAGGAACTGAGAGCTCACGGTCCTGGGCTCCATTCCCCACAGCACCATAAAGAAAAAGGATGATGGGGCCCGGCAGGATGGCTCAGTGGTCTAAAGCACCTGCTTAGGAAAGCTTAGGCGGCTGCAGGGACCGTGGTTCGATCCCCAGCACCACATGCTGTGCCAGCCCTGCCCTCAGGGCAGGCTGAGCTGGCCATAAAAATAAAAATAAACAAAAGTTCTGAAACAAGAGAAAAAAAAATATATAAAAAAGAAAAAGGATGAAATAGCCCCATACCACAAAATAAAAAACAAGGGATAAAATGGCAAATTTCAGAAATTGAAATTTTTGCCAGCATGTGTTTGTTATTACTAACACGGGCAGATGCTTTTTTTTTTTTTTTTTTTCCTGTTTTTTGAGACAAGGTCTCCCTATGCAGTTCATTCAGGCTGGCCTTGAGCTCACTTTTGTAGCCCAGGCTGGTCTCAAACTCGCACTGATCCTCCTGCCTCAGCCTCTCAAGCACTGGGATTATAGGCATGCACCACCATACCTGGCTAATTATTAACTTTTTTTTTTTTTTTTTTTTTATGTCTTTTTGAGACAGGGTCTCGCTGTACAGTTCAGGCTGGCCTTGAGCTCAGTTTTGTAGTCC
>PVJA010031166.1:0-25147 GCA_004027025.1 Myocastor coypus | reverse complement strand
TTTTGTCACCATGAAAAATATTGACGCCAAACCCCCAAGAAAGCATTTAATCCCTTAAAACTCCTGCTATCATGGCAGCAGGTGGTTCAAAGTCCCTTAAAGACATACCCCTCTCCCATGCCCACAAAACACGCAGCTCTCTCTCTCTCTCTCTCTCTCTCTCTCTCTCTCTCTCTATATATATATATATATATATATATATATATATATATATATCAGGTTCCCATACACCCCACCCCAAAGAGCTACCACTGGAGTGATTGGCCCCTCTGTAACCACTGCCAGTTGCTGTTACTACAGGCCTCCATCCCTGTGCCGCTGGCTGCTACTGGCCACTACCAGAGCGAAAACATGCAGTCACTGCTTCACCTTCTGAAGTGATGCTACCTTCTTGCTTTGTTCCCTCACCCTTTGCCTTTCCTCACCACCCCCTTCCAATTACAAAACACAACTAATAACACATTTCCCCAGTAGCATGTGCCTCTCCCTCTGCTATCAAGCTGATGGCAGGATAACAACCCATCTATCCTTTCCTTTCCAGTTGAGCCTGCTGCTTACCCTCACTCCCATTGAACCTCAGCCACTGCAGCAGACAGTCTCCTGTTAATGCTACAACAAAGAGATCCTAAGACACAGCTTCCCACCCCTCCCTTTGCAGCCTTCTTGCCAGCCTGCAAGTCCAGGTCTTGTGAGTTGTCAGTGTTGCTCTATTGTGATGTGCCTAATCTTCATACTCTGCTCAGTTTGATTGTTCCTACTCAAACTTGGTAACTATAAATAAGAGGTTCTTACATTTTTCAAATTCTTCTTATAAGAGATGGCTGGTAATTGATCTGCAAAAGTTCTGACTAGTGTCTCATAATTATAAACTTAAACAGGTCATCATAATTTAACCTGGCCAGAAATAGACTTGCAAGTATTCTGGTTTTGTAAAGGTGTCATGTATATGTTGTTCTATAAACAACTGTTTCTCCTTTTGTTTGAGCTCTTAAAATACAGACTTAAAAGCATGTTTCTCCTAAAAGCTGGTCTATATAATATCAAAATTAATTTATCATTAAAATGGAGAAATATTATTGGACAGGACTCTTCATTGGTACATAAAGGGTGGCCAACCCTTGTCCATTAGTGGCGAACACCCAATAATCTCCTTAAAAAACACTCCTACTAATTTGCAAAAAGAAAAAATTTTCTCATAAAAGTTGCTACTTTAAATACATTCATACCTTTTTCTTATGCTCCAGATATTTGTTGGAGGGCTTTTGGTTTTGTTTCTGGTGCTGAGGACCATACCCAGGGCTTCCAGCTTGCTAGGCAAGCATTCTACCACTGATAAGTGGTTCATGTTAAGCCAACATGAGGTCATCAGTTAAATGATAATATCCTCTTCATCTGTTATGATTGCGAAGTAGTATTACCACATATGACTATTGATGTTAAATGTTGTTTGTACAAGTTTAACTACTGTCTATTAACATTCTGCAGAATTTAACTGCTAAAATGTCCATGGATGATAAGAAATAACAGTTCCCTGGTCACATTTTATATATCAAGGTTTTAGATAATCGAGTACATTGCTCTCCCCCCAAAAAACCTGTTATTAATTCCTATTTTATATCCTATCTATTCGTGAGACTCATGGCAAACTAAAAAGACAAATTTCAGCCATCAACCTCACAAGGAAACTTACTTAACCTAACTTTCCATGTCTCAATAATAGAGACCAATATTAACTATACACAAGTACCAACTTTTGGCTGTGACACTCAGGACTCTCATCAAAATAAGACCTTAACAAATTAATGATGAGCCTAAACAATGCTGCCACCTGAGTTCTTCCTGCAAGTGTGGCAAAGAAGGCCACTGGACACAAGCTTGCCCCAAATTATAGCCAGCACTTGTTCTATCTAGAAGCTCAAGGGTTACTGGAAATGCAACTTCCCTGTCCGCCAAAGAGTGGGTAAGTCATCCAATTACCCACCCTCGCAGGAAGACTCACCATAGTCAGATCCATCAATACGTGATGCGCTTGGTCTTGACACTAAAGAAGAACAGCAGAGTGTGGGGTCCATGGCTCATTTCATGGTATCTCTGTCAGAGTCCCAAGTCTCACTGGGCATCTCAGGTAAGAAAAAAAAAAAAGAATTTATTGATGACACAGACACCATATAGTGCTCTTCCTGAATTCTAAAGTGGCTACATTTGATCTGCAGTCTCCACAGTGAGTGTTGATGGTCAACCTACGTGACACTTTCAGATAGGCCCATTTCCTGCTCACTCCAGACACTGTTTTATACTCATCATTTCCTTATAAACCCACGAAACTCTATACCTCTCATGGGGAGAGATCTCATTCAAAAAGCTTCATGTCTCTCTCACCTATCTTCCCACATTGCTTGTCCTATAAGCCTAACCTCAATGCACAGCCAGCTCCACCCTCACCCTTGCCTTGTCAACCTCATACTCTGAGACACTTCCAGTCCCACTCATGCCACACATGCTATCCCCACACTGATGTGCCATAGAGATCCCATGGTCTTTTCCTCCTTTTCGCAATGCCCAATGACTCCTAAACATCACAGGGGACTCAAGCCCATCATTCACCATCTCCTTACCCTTTCCCTTCAACATGGTCATGGTAAAATGCGACTTTCAGATCATAGACTCCCTTCTTATTTCTACCCAGACCACCAACCTCACCAAGTGTTGCCTGTGTATGTCCATTCCAAGGCCTCATCTCACAGCCATCCTTTCCATACCCAAAAACATGCACACACACACACACACACACACACACACACACACAATCTTCCCAAAGGACCTTTAGCCATTAATTTCTCCCTTTTACAACTCCCCTCTTCTCACAATCTCACACATTGAACACACCTCCAGACAAGCAACACAAAATAGACATACAGCTATTTCTGTGTGGCACCTCAGTACATAAAACTCCATCTTTCTTTGACTCACTCCCCTTCTAGAGCCCCTCGTAGGGCTTTCTATTATGTTAATAGTAGCCCCTTTCTTCACTTCCCTCATCCACAATACTGTCACTAGATTAACAACCCAAATTTTTAGCCAAATGTTTCTCTCAGATTACTCCTACCAGGCCTACTCCCATGAGACCCTTAAATGAAGACTACTCCTTGCCCTAATCCCCAGACTCTCAGTACCACGACACCCCCACTCAGCAGAAAGTAGCCAGATGACTTCTTCATTCTTTTTCTGTCAAATAGATTCTGGGATGATAGGTCAGGATTCAAAGCTTCCCAGGCACCTTTTCCCAAACAGTCTCCTTCTTGGTTTCCCAGGCACCCTGATTCCCCAAAGTCTCTCTCCCTTGACCCCATGCAAAGCCAAACCCCAGACCACAGAACAGGTCGATCTGAATTTGACTTGGATAGGCAATCATGGAAACTCTCCTTTGTTAGCATCCAAAGTCCCCCACAAACCAAGTAGCCCTGCCAAGATTAACTCTCAGGAACCTGTTCTAGCCCCCCCAAACCCATGATCTGCTATGAACATAGGTGTACAGATGTCACTAGAAAATGATGTTATCAGTTCTTCTGGGAAAATCCTCAGTAGGAGGAAAGCTGGGCTAAATGGGATTTCCAGGTCTAGTTTTTTAAGGAATCTCCACACTGCTTTCCATAATGGTTGCGCAAGTCTGCATTTCAACCAGCAATGGAAAAGTGTTCCTTCTTCCCTACAGCCGCTCCAGCATTTGTTGTTGGCTGATCTCTTTATGATAGCCATTCTTTCTGGGGTGAGATGGTATCCAAGTGTTGTTTTGATTTGAATTTCACAAATGGCTAGCAATTTGAAACATTTCTTTATGTATTTATAAGCTGGTTGAAATTCTTTGTCTGAGAAATAAGGAGGTACTGGATAGAAGACCTTTGTCTGAATACTTATTAGCTAAAATCTTTTCAAAATTTGTTGGTTATCTTTTCACTCTGTTGGTCACTTCTTTTGAGGTGCAAAAACTCAGCTGGAGGAGATCTCAGTTGTTGATTCTTTCAAGTGTAAAATGTGAATTTTCATTTTTCATTTTTGTCCATGAATTCTTTGACTATCCCAATATCTTCAAGATTTCCTTGGACTTTCTCCTCTAGGAGATTTAGTTTTTGTCTTTTAATATTTAGATGGTTGTTTTCAAGAGATCCTTTCTTTCCTTTTCACTAGCTGCAACTATGTCTTCAATATCTGAAACTCTATGTTCTCTCTCAATCATACAGTGTTTCCAGCTTGTGATTGAGATTTTATTTTCCTGTATATCTCTCCACAACACTTTCATGCAATCTATTTCTTTCCTATATTGCTCATTCCAGGATTCTATTCTCCTCTAATTTTTTTATCAATGTCTTCTTTAGAGGCATTTAGTCTTTCATTATAGTTATCCTTTCTTTTTCTACTTCAGAGTTTGTTTTTACTTTCATTTCCTCTCTCCCTTTCTCCAGTTGTTCTTTTACTTCAGAAGCAATTAATTTAGAGATAACTTTTTAACTTCCAGGTTATTTCTGATTTGATTCCCTCCATACTTTTCTGTAGCTATTTTTTTCCCTTCAGACTTTAGTAATTGAAAAATTTCTATTTTTACTTCAGAAGTTATCTCCAGTCTGAATTCCTCTATTCATTTCTGCATTTGTTTGTTTACTTCAGATGCTACTAATTCAGAGATTTCAGCTGCATGATTCCCATTTTCTTCTATGGTAGTGTCTCCTGTATTTGTTCCAGGTGGACTCATGACCTGCGATTACATTTTGCTCCTTCTCTGTATCATTCTGCATAGCAGTGACCCTTTACAGAGCTTTGTTGAAATTATGCCGTTAGTGCATAATGAAATTTGGGTCCGGATCTACCAAGTTTGGTTTTGTCCAGATGTGCTTGGCTCAGTCTGGCTGCTGTGCTCAGCTTCTTCAGCTGCAGCTTTTGGATGAAAGCCTGCAGTGTTCCTCTGGCAAAATGTTCAGTTCCTGGGTTAGCTGGTAGGGTCTGACCCCCAGCCTCTCTTGCAGGAAATTTTGATGCAGCCTTCCACAGCAGATGCTAGCGCTCGGTTCTGGGCAAGGTAGATGTTCTGCTGGCACAAGGGTACAGACCTAGTGTCTTGCCTGTGTGTCCACCATTCATGAGCTGTGGGTGGGGGCTGAGTTCTGGTGGCAGTGAGGGGGCCACAGGCCCAATGGTCCTATCTGCAAGCCAACTAGTTGGTTGGGGCTGCTGCAAATGGGTGGATTGGTCCGATGGGACTGCTTAAGTTGCCCCAGGCCTGGGTGCTACATCAGGTGAGTTTCTGGTAGTCTGTGAAGGGCTCGCTCATGCAGCGGGCCTGGCTGCTGGGTTGGCTGGTGTTCTGGCAGGCTGGGGAGGGTCTCACTCATCTGGCAGGCCTCTTCATACTTCTTTTAACTTTAATTTCATTCCTTCTGTTCTGAAATTTGTAGTTTTTTTTTCCTTATACTCATTTTGATTTAGCTCACTCTTGGTTTATTAGGACACTGAGATGCCTCATTACATTGTTTGGGAAAGTGCTCTCTCTCTGTCCCTTTTTTTAGTGATTTTTAGTGCAGGGTCTACAGGGTCTCATTATACAGATCAGACTTGTAGTGATTCTCCCGTTTTCAGGCTCCAAAGCACTGGGATTACAATCACTCGCTACCATGCTCAATCTCAATGGCTGTCTCTGGGAACCACAGGGTGGAGCCAGCACTGTCCACAGAGGAACAAAGCCCAGTTTTTCTGTACATCCGCCTAAGCAGACACTTTAATCGCTGTGCTATCTGGCCAGCCCAGAATTGCTCATTTTTTGATAGAGACATTCATAGTTATAAACTTTTTTAGGAAAGTTTGCA
This sequence comes from Myocastor coypus, assembly GCA_004027025.1. NCBI lineage: Eukaryota > Metazoa > Chordata > Mammalia > Rodentia > Myocastoridae > Myocastor > Myocastor coypus. The sequence continues at coordinate 19,292 of PVJA010031166.1, read as the reverse complement.
TTGCGATCTACAATTTCTGGTATATTGCAGTGGTATTATTAATTTTAGAAACTAAGTTTTCTGTGATTTCTTCTTTGACTCATTGATTATTAATAGGGTATTCCTTGATTTCCATAAGCTTGAATCATTTTCAGTTTCTGTGTCATTGATATCTTTGCACTGGATAATATGAATGGATATTTGTGATTCTTTTGGATTACCTAAGTATGATTTATGAGCTAATATGTGGTATTTAAGGAAAAAACGCCACGTGCTGCTTAAAAGTTTATGGTTCTTGTTTTGTAGCATTCTCTATAGATACCTATTCAGTGCATAGGCTTGAGTTTTGGTTCAGCTCTGATGTTACTTTTTTTATTTTTCTCTAATTGATCTATTTTTTGAGAGCAGATATTGAAGTACCACACTATGACTGTGCTAGTGTTACTTTACTTTTTAGGTCTAGTTTTTAGTTTTGTAAAGATGGTGTCAGTGTTTGGTAAATGTATGTTTATATCTGTTTTAATTTCTTTTTTAAATTTTATCTTAAAAAAGAAATATATATATATATATATATATATATATATATATACACATATACATATAACAATAACAAAGACAGAAACAAAGCACCATAAGACAATAACAAAGGTACAGAATTCAAAGCAAGATATATTTGTTATATTTTCCTATTGGTTTCTTTCCCTAAACCAGTATGTAGTAAGATTTTCTTCTTCTTTTCATCAACTTTGCCTTGAAGTCCATTTTGACCAAAAATAGAATAGCTCTTCCTGATTTTTACAGAGCCCCATTTCATGAGATGTTTCCCATTACTTGGTTGGTTTTTAATCTCTGAAATTTTTTGGATTCAATGTTTCTTTATGTACCAAATACTATAAAGTTTTATTTCTTGATTTATTCCACCAATCTGCTTCTATTGATTGGGAATTTGATACCATTCCCAATGAGTGTTATTTTGGAATGGTGTTAACTGTTATCTGGTTTTTAAAGTTTGTGCTGAGAATTCTGCTGTAATTCTAATGGGATTACTCTAATAATTGATTCTTTGTTTTTCTCTAATAGTTTTTTATTATTATGTTCCTGTGCTGGACATTTAGATCTTGACTATTGTAGATGGATTTGGAGTACTTTTTTGATTATGATTATTTTTGGTTCTGCATGTTTTATTTTTAGTTTTATTTTTTACTACGGCCAGCTCAGCCTATCGTGGGGGAGGGGCTGGCACAGCATGTGGCTCTGGGGATCAATCCCCAGTCCCTGAAGTTCCCTAAGCTTTCCTAAGCAAGTGCTTTAGACTGCCAAGCCATCTCACCAGCCCCTCTACATGTTTTACTTATAATTCTTTCCCTATATTTGTAAAATATTCTGTTATTATGTCTGCAAACAGATTCTTATTCTACATGCACTGTCTTCTTAATTGTTTCTAATTCCAAATAATATTCTAATATTCTTTGAGTATTTACCAGGAGTTCAAAGGATTTTACACGTTCTCTTTCTGTATTGTATCTCTGAATAAGTTGTCTATTTATGAAACTCTGTGTTCTAGTTCTGACACTCCGTCGTCACATTGTTAGGCTCTCCTGTCCATATTCTGTGTAGAATTTTTTTTAATCACTTGGATATTTTTAGAAAGATTTTATGGACTCCAATTCCTTCTTTCACTGATCATTCATCGTTTCTATCATAATGTTTAACTCGTTTTCTGTAAACTCTGATTGTCTGGTTTATTGAATCCACTGTCTTTATTTATATAGTCTTTGAGCTCATTACATAATTAAACGATCTTGTTTGAGTCTCTCTGATATCTATTCCAATAACTCAGCTTTGCTTCTCATGTCCTTCTTCTCAATGCCTCAAGGGTTGGCTTTGGGGAAATTGTTAAGCTTGAAGAAAATGTGTTGCTTGTTTTCTTATGTTTCTATTTTATATGTTGTCTTGTTTATATTGAGATTTGTAGAGGCTTATTTACAAGGACATTCTTGCCAGCATGAAAAACGTTTCAGTTAATATTTGCTTTCTACAGAGCATTCTGGGCATCACTAAGTATAGTCCTTTGTGTCTTTTCTAATACCTAATGATCCCTGTCAACTTGGGTGGGATGATGATACAGTATAATTAGGCCAATGCCCACTATTCCAGGAATGCACCACAGTATTGTTAATGATACAAAGACAATATGAATATTGTCATCTGGAGAAAACATATTTGTAGAAACAGCTATGGCACCTGGACAACAACAAATCCAATATTGACGTACAATGAATGTATACTAAAGGCAATGACTGTCCACCAGCACTAGAAAATAATTCAACAATAAGAATATACAATTAACTGTCTAGAGATTAAGAAAGTTTAATTGTTATATTAGTAAACATAGAGGGGTGGACCCTGGGAGAAAAAGAGAAGTTTGATAAATTCAGCAATGGAAAATGGGAAGGAAGAAAAAAAATATGAGATAAAGATTTCTGTGATAGAGTAGAAGGAAAGTACTACAATTAGAAAAAGGTAATAGAAAAGAAAAGGAAAAAAGTTTCAAATGGAGGAAAATAAAAACTAAAATTAATAAATAAAAGCTAAACAATATTAAAAGAAAAGAAAAATTCCTTTAACCCTCAAAACTCAGTGAAAAGGAAAAAAGAAAATGAGAGAACAGAAAATCAGTCCAAAAAACAAAAAAAAGGAAATATAAACTTGATTTTTAAATGATTGGTTTCTTTGCAACATCCAGTGTTTTAGAATTTAGTACATGTGAATTTTCGCTACTTAAGTTTATGTTCTGTGGGTTTGTGAGGTGCCACCCTGCTCTAAAGGGCTCTATGTCCTTTCTTCCTAGGCTATGACAATGATTCAACCCAAGACACCTCTTTGCTCACATTGATAGATGAGATAATCCATTAGACCTCTGACCTTTGTTGAATGTAAGCAGCAGGGAAAGAGTTCAAATGGTATCTTGTACTTAATGCCAGCTGTTTCAGATCATCCAATTCTGAGAGCAACACAACATGGGCATGCATTCTCATTATGGAGGGTAGGGCCTGGATCCTTCTCAGCCTGAATTTAAACTTTTCAGAGTGTTGATATTGAGCCTCTGACTGGTGCCTCATGGGACTGTCTCCCTGCCCAGTAACTGTGGGAGTTTAACAAAGGTGATCCTGAAGTAGTTTTATAGTGGTTTGGAGGTTTAGTCTTACATAATCAGCCCCTTCCTAAAGTGGCAACTGATCAAATGTTATCTGGCAATGTCATGGGTGCTACACTGCATCTCTCCTGCTGTTGCTTGCTTTGTGAAAAAAAGTCACTGTGGAGTAAAATGCTACTGTATTTTTTCAGTTTGCAGTAATTGTGGATTTTGAGGGAGGACTAGTGCTACTGGCATGGTCTCCAGTTTCTCCTAGAGCTCTCAGTTGTGTAGGCTTACTTTGTGTCTACAAAGATAGCTTCTCCTTTGGGGAGCTAGAGTGGACGTCTAGGCTGCTTCATTACTTTCTCAGCATTATAACCCATTTTGCCAAATTCTGAAGCTTCTAATCTTCCTTTCAGCTCCTTGCCTATTCCCAGAAATCTTCTTTTTTTTGTCTTTGCCAAGTTATTTGTCTACATTTCCTGTATCGGTAAAGCTAATTTTTGCTGTGGATCACTACTCCATCAATTTGGTTCTCCAAAAATTTTACTTTTTTGCTCACCTTATTCATTAAAAATGCAGTGACTATTACTAAATTCTGAGTTCTAGGGTAGGGATTATAATATGACTTAGTTTAATGCAGAGGTTATTAGTTTAGAGAAATTATAATTTTAACTGTAGGCTGAATTAATTTTCAGACATACAAAAGCACATAAGTGAGAATTTAGGAATTAGACAAATACTTATTAATGAGCAGCAATCAACTTTGTAAAAGTCATGAATTTAGAGGAAGATAAAACTGAAAACTGAGTCAAAATTCACTTTTCTCTCTCTCTCTTTTCTTTTGTGTGTGTGTGCAACCAGGGTTCACACTCACAGCCTTGCACTTGCCAGGCAGGCACTTGTGCCATGGAGTTATTTCCCTGGCTCCATCACTTTTCTCTTTATTGCACCCTTGAACTTTCTTGATGTTTTCTAAAGGAAATGTCACTCCTTAATTTCTATTAATAAATGCATTTGAGACAGATTTTCAGAATTCAGTGAAGTGAATATGACTGAGAAATACATCACACCTTAAGAAGGCTACAGCAATTTCAAAATAACAACAAAAACAAAATAAAAAGAATACCTATATGTCTTCTTTTTCCAGCCCATTTTGGGGTATCTTGAGGCTTCTTTTCACTAAAGTGCTGAAGTTTGAAATTCTGTAGATCTTTCTGGATTGTATTTTGTATATTTTAGCATTATCATATGTAACAGTTGTTAATTGACTTCTAATTATTTCACCTATTTCATTTAATATAGCAGAGCACTATTTGGAGAAAGGCAAATAATAAACACATTAATGAATTGAATTTTCAGCTAAAGATGTTAAAGCAGAATATTAACAATATCAGATTCTTGTATTATAGTAATTACTCAAGCTATAGCTAAGTAATGTGTTAAAATTTTCTGGATGTTAAGATAATAGATAAAATAAGTGTAGGATAGACTGAATGTGTCTCTTGGAAAAATATAAATGTGGCGTTACTATGGAAATATCAACATAACGGAACAAAGCTCATGAAAGGATTAGTGATTAATAGGGAGAGTTTGGATGTTATAAATATTCATTAAATTTTTGTAATATCAGTGTGGGCTACCATTGATGACTTTGAATTTCAGGCTTAGCTATATTAATTTGGTTAAGCTATCTTAGCAAAATTACATATTCTGGGTGACTTAACAAAAATCTATTTTATTCATAATTCTGGAAGCTGGAAGTTCAAAATCAAATTAGTAAAATGGTCAGATGGCTGCTGATGAGGCTTTTTATCCCGATTTGTGGGTCACAATTGCTATATTTTCACATGATTTGTCTTTTGTGTTCATATAAGAGTTGAAAGAAGTGAGATTTCTAGTATCTCTTTCTTTTATAAGATCACCATGATGAGTTTAGTGTCCTACACACAGGAATTGAGATTCTTTCATCTCAATTACATCCTTAAATAGGTTATATCCAAATATATTTATATTGGAGATTATTGTTTTGACAAAATGGCAATTCATAACATCTAGAGTTGAACAAAATCTTTTCAGGAATAATAATATAAAGTTCTAAAGTGCAGGTCTTTTTAGTCCAATGTGTGAAACGTCTTTTCAGTTTCACAAGAATATCTTTGAAATAAATGATCTTATTTTTATTAATTCCAATTTACCTGTTTTATTGTCTTACTTGTGTATTTGTAATAGCGACTTAAGAGGTTAGGCCTGTGGGTGCCGTATGGGTTACTAAATGCACAAAAAATAAATAAGTGAATAAGTAAATGGACAATAAAGCTTTTCATCTCTACTTTCATTTTTGTATCTGTTTCACTGATTGCCTTAAAGCTTCCTGTCAGATCCTTGCTTGGCTCTGCAGGTAGGCATTCTCATGCTAATGACTCAGGGACTGTGCATCACAAAGTATATTAGCCATAAATTTATTTAGCTTTTCTAATCACCTTTCAAAACTTAAAGTATTCAGGTAAGAATAACTAAAGCTATTTTCCTGATTTGCAGAGACATCTAATTGACAGCTTTTAACTGTCCAATTCCATACACCCTGGATTAGACCCTAGAAATCTCCAGCCATTGTCTTAAACCTATAACCACTTAGGATTTCAGTAAAATCAGAGCCACACAGACTACCTAATGATGGGGTGACATCTTCCAAGTAGGCGAAATTACCCCATGGTGAGAACTGAGGCTGCCCTCATTCCCAAAAGCAGAAGTAGTCATCTCATGATGGTAAATAAATTATTCCCTCTAGGAATAGTACATCTCACAAGATAATTCCTAAAACACAGATTAATTACACTAGAACTTCACCAGGATTACCTAGTTAACTGGCAGCTATGTGATCTCCAAACTTGGCCTTTGTTTCCCTTTTTAATGAAATCCCAAACTTTTTGGCAGTCTCTTGAACACAGATTCTGAATCTCTATCTGTGTTCCCCAGCATAACTTTGCTAATTAAAAAATTTTGATACACTTCACCATTGCCCATCTCTTTTCCTGACATTATGGCATGGATTGATTGATCCTAGTGTGTTTAGACTCCTGAGTTTCCCTCAGAAAACACTGGCAGCATATTTGCTTTGACATAAAATGAAACTTACTAATGTAAATAGTAGGCAAAGATTGAATCTAAGTCTGAAACCATATGGGAAACTGAATCAAGTTCTTATATTAAGGATTCCACCAGCTGAAATTATGTGAAACTATTTAAATTTGAAAATCCAAATAAAATTAGATGCAAAATAACACTTTTGTATAGGAATAAAACAGGTTTGGAGGATTTCCATATATGATGGAAATACTTTTCCAGCCAACTAACATAATTAATTTCTTAATTATCTGATAAGAAGAACTTTGCCTTCATTCCCCTAACGACTAAGAAAGGAAATAAAGATCTGTTAAGGTCAGAAAACTTATGGCAGCAGGGAATCTTGATCCTATGTTTCTACTTCTATGCGGTATTTAGAGTAATAGAATCAAAAATGTCCATGACTAGGATGTAAAGAATGGTCAGTATGTTAGAAGAAGCAAGATAGAAAATCCAGGAATACTATTTCAACTATTTGTTTTATGTATCTTATAGGATAAGATTCCACATACACAAAAATAGAAGGCTATATATCAACAAAACCAAAGACAATAAATTCAACAGGCACTGTTTTTGAGCAGATTGGTTTAAACAGTGGAAGTGGAGCTGGTGATAGGATTATCTTCACTAAAACACATGTTTTCCTACATTCCTGCTGGGAGAATTAAGTACTATCTCTGTGATGCCAGTGGAAGTAATGGAATTTCCTCAGATGAGGCCAATATCAAAGAATTGAGTTGCTGAAAGAAAGCAAGGCAGCATATTTTTGGAGAGAGTTACTATACCAAATTTTAAAGAAAGATTGACATATCAAAGAAACTGACATCAGTCAATTCATCTGGTATTTAAATATGGCACTCTTTTTGATCGGTTTAGTTTGTGTAGCCCCAGTGGATTTGGGGATGGAATTATCCTCACATAAGCCTCACCAATTAAGGCTTCAGGAAGGGCAATTCTCCAAAACAAACTGCTATGCAAATTAATGAAGCAAAGGGAAGATTTTGAGCAGTTAAAACTAATGTCATCCACTAGAATCCACATTTAACTCAAGTTACTGAAAGCCAAAGTGCTGAAATTGAATTTTCAAAGTGAGTAATTAACTGAAGAGACAATTTGCTGAAGCTTGCTTTGCCAAATTATTATGTTCCACAAAAACAATGGCCAAATAGAAAAGCATAACACAAGTTATTATAAAAACAATGTTAATGTTTGATATTAGTATCTGAAGACAAAATACTTTCTGAATGTGAAATATATTCAAAAATAATATTTTAACACAATGATATGTGTCTATTCTATTTTATGGAAAAATCAAACAAAATTTCATAGCAAAATAATAGGAGAATAACAATAGATAAAACATTGCAGATTGTTGTCTTTGAGGTAGTTACTCAGTATAAGTAACTAGAACTGGCCATAAAAAATTATCAAATTAATAATCAGCACAAATATTTGTTTACAACAAAGTAAGACAAACTGGTAGTATAACTGTGTTGGATTGCTTTTCCTTTTCCCATCTTTCCTTTTCCCTTTCATTTTCCCTAGTTCCTCTTTCCTTTTGAATGATTTGTTCTCATTCATTGCATGATAGTTATTGTACATTTTGTACTTATTAACTTTGTTTCTCAAACCAGGGAGACAGTATGGTATTTACACAAGTGTCTATTTTACTTTTTCTCAAATTGTATGTCTGGTAAATTTTTAAAGCATTTTGTTTATTTATTTATTTATTTATTTATTTATTTATTTATTTATTTTGCAGAGGCAGGGATTGAACTCAGGACCTTGCACTTGCCAGGCAGGCACATGTGCCCCTGAGCTATCTCACCAGCCCCTATTTTATTTTTCTTTAACTATCAATTTATTTGATTTTTATGGCTGGCTCAGCCTGCCCTGGGGGTGGGGTTGGCCCAGCATGTAGCGTAGGGATGTAACTGTGGTCCCTATGGTAGCCTAAACTTGCCTAAGCAGGCACTTTGGGCAGCTGAAACATCTCGTCCACTGATCACTGTAATTTTTATATTTTAAATTTTTATTACTTTTAATAAGAAATAACAATGAGATGGTTTCAAAACATGTTAGTAGTACATCTCCAATAATTAATACAATGCATACTGTTGTCCTTGAAGTAGTCATCCAGAGTATAGGATGCAGACATGATAATTGTTTTAATCATTTTTAGTGCAAAAAATTGTTGTAATTAAAATAAGAGAAAGTAGTTGGATACATAGTCCAATATTCCATAATCATAGTAAGTTATTGGCAGAACTTGCAATGTCAGAGGCTGTTGATTTAAGCCTTTTACAGCGCAGCATACTAATATAGCTTTATGTTTTATGCATAGTGGTTAAACATTTGTGCTGGGTGGCGAAGGGCAAGTTAAAACAAGACTTGTATAACAAAACATGTAACTTTTGTGTCTCCCAAAGTTAGTCAAATCCCCTGAGGATTTGCCTTAAAACCATGTACAGTGCTTCATAGAACTGTTGTCAGTGTCAGCCCTCTGGATGAGTCACAGCCATTGATTAACCACTTTGCTCTCTGTGAAAGCCTGAGAGAATGTTTTCTCTCTAGGTGACTCTCCTAGGCACACTATACATTGTCAGTGCCTTTCCACTGTGGACCCATAATCTCGGGCAGAAAATGTGAGACACCACTGAGTTATAGGATTGTTATGGTTTATGTATAGGTGTCTCCGCAAAGCCTCATGCAGTCATGGGGCACAGGGCAGCTTCTAAACTTTGTAATTGATTCTTGTAGAAATGGGTGCTGCCTCTCCCCTGGGGCAGGTGATCTGCATTTCAATGTAAGGTAGAAAGAGAAGTTAGCTGCTTGAGCAGCTGCTAGCTCTCCCCCTGAGCTCTTGCTCTCTGCCTACCCCCACAAAATGTTGCCCTCTGCTATGTGCCAGTCTGCTTTGGAGCCAACTGAATATGGACTGAAACGTCCAGTAACTGTGAGCTAAATAAACCTTTCCTTTCCTCATTTTGAGTGTGTGTGGGGGTTTGTCTCAGCAACAAGAGAAGAGTAACTAAGACAGAATTTGTTACCAGGAGTGGGGTTGTTGCTGTTACTAACCTGACTATGTGTATTGCAACCTTTTGGGAATGGTTTATGGGAAGAAATAGGAAACTTTTGGAGATTTGCCTACTTGTGAAGAGCTGGAACAGCTTCAGCTCCCCAGTAGGGAAGATTCTTATCAGAGCTCAGACCAGACAGCTGATAGAAAGCTGATCTGTAAAGACCAGGCTGGGGAGGTTTCTGCTGGGAAGGACTGCATTGGCTGCTGGACTCCAGATCATTTATGTTTTGACTTAGCATAGAAGTTGTCTGCATTTTTCTCATGTCCAAAGACTTTGCCTAAGACTGAGTTTAAGCATGGTGGACTGATGAATCTTTCAAAATATATTTCAAAGCACCCAAATGTTGGGGCAGTGGCATGGCTGCTGTTGGGGGCTTTTAGCCAGATTTATGTTGCAAATCAAGAGCAAGGAGCCCAGCAGGAGGATTCAAAATGTGAGTCTGGCCAGAACAGAAGTGCCAGCAAAGCTGTGGACTGCACAGATAAAGCTGAGGGGATCTTCATTGCTGAGAAGGAACCAGAGAATGGAAAAGATGGCCTGAGAGTATCAGAGGAGGTGGCAGTTCTCCACCCTTTGCAGCCTTAGAATTGCAAAGGTCAGGGACCTTGCCTTGAGGCAAAAGCTGCTGAGCATTTTGTTCCAGAATGGTGGAGGCAGCAGCACCAGGTTCTAGAATGGCGCTGGCATGGAGAATTTATTCTTTGGAATCAGGGTCAGAATGCCCAGCGATCCAGGCACCTGACCCCGACAGTCAAGAGAAACAAAACCCTGGCTATTGCTCTAGCTGCTGGCAGACCTCGGCATCATCCATGTGGCACTACAGGAATTCTGAGGTTAAGAAGGCTTCCACCTAGATTGCAGAAGGCCTGGGAGGCCAGACAGTGTGCCTCTGAGAGGGCAGTGTGTAAAACTATGAGTGAGAATCCTGTTCAGTGGAAACCACAGACATTTGGAAAAGCCTGGAATGTGGATTGTGAAAAGAGGAAGCAAAGCCAGCCTGAGAGAGATGTCATGGGAGCTACAACTACCAAGAGTGCCATAGAGGTGGAGCCGCATGGAGCTTACAATTTGCCATAGGTTGCTTCGGATGTTGCACAAGGACCTGTAGGATTTAATGTTGGTTCTTCTGGATTTTGGACTTGTGCTGGTCTCAATGCTTGGTATCCTGCTCTGTGTATGTTTTGGAATGGTAATGTATATCTTGTGCTTTTGAATGTTGGTTATGCTTAATTTCCATTTGTGTAGAGGCTCACAGATACTTGGGACTTGGACTTTTCAGCAATTTTAATTAATAATTATTTAGACAAAGATGTTCTATCTAGAATTTATAAAGTACTAAAAAGCTTTAGGGCCCCAAAATTTGAAGACCCAATCCAGAAATGGCCATCTGAGATGAACACACACTTCTCAGAAGAAGAAATACTAGAAGTTAAGAAATATATGGAGAAATGCTCCACATTGCTAGCCATCTATGAAATGCAAATTAAAACAACACTTAGATACCATCTCACCCCAGAAAGAATGGCTAGCAACCCAAGTGTGGTAGAGCACACCTGTAATCCCAGCACTTGGGAGGCTGAGACAGGAGGATCAATGTGAGTTCGAGACCAGCCTGGGCTACAAAAGTGAGCTCAAGGCCAGCCTGAACTGCATAGCAAGACCTTGTCTCAAAAAGACAAAAAGAAAGAAAGAATGGCTAGCATAAAGTAGTCAACCAACAACAATGTCATAGAGGCCATGGAGCAAAAGAAACACTTCTCCAGTGCTGGTGGGAATGCATATTGCTGCAACCATTGTGGAAATGAGTATGAAGACTCCTTCCAAAACTGGGATTGAATTTCCCATTCAACTGAAGAATGGTTGAAAATGATGTGGTTTTTTTTTATACAATGGATTATTACTCAGCTATAAAGAATAATACCAGCCGGGCGTGGTAGCACATGCCTGTAATCCCAGCACTCAGGAGGCTGAGGCAGGAGGATTGGTGCAAGTTCAAGACCAGCCTGAGCTACAAAAGTGAGCTCAAGGCCAGTCTGAACTGCATAACAAGACCCTGTCTCAAAAAGACTAAAAAAAAAGAATAATACCCTCAAAGCCTTCATGTGTAAGTAGATGTATCTTCAACATATACTCATAAGTTAAGTAAAACAGACCTACATGTGTAAACATCATTTAGTCTCCCCAGTGTAAGAACTCAAAAAAAGAAATAAAAATGGAAAGCCGTAACATAGCTGAATGGAAACCAAGAACTCAAGGATTCAACAATGAAGAGACAGCAAACAGAAAAGTTAGGAAATATGGAGGGGCAAAACCATGCACTTAACCCAGAGCTGGTGAGATAGCTCAGTAGAGTAAGGCAAAAGCAAGGTCATGAGTTCAATCTCCAGTACTGCAAAAAAAAAAATAGCACTTATATATACAGGATGAATTAGAGAATGGTTCTAAGAATTTCCAACAGGTTTCTATCCTGATGCTCAGGATAGAAATGTGTATTCCTATAACCATGCTTGGGTTGCCAGTCATTCTGGTCCTTTTGATGGGTGCTACTTTGAATGTTATATCAATTATTGCTATACTTTTTCTCAAGTAAATGTTTGTTTTAAAAAAACAAAAGGGAGGTGGTGCATGCAGGACAGTGCCAGCACAATGAAGAATTTTGGCAGTATAACACTTTCCAATACTAGAGAAACCCTCTGCCCACTGTAGACCTTGCTGACATAGAATACATAGGGGAGGAAAGCTTGCCAGAGCCAAAATTCCAGGAAAAGGGCGAAGGAGCCAAGGTGGACATAGAATCCTGATGGAAGGAGCTCTAGAAGTGGGACTCCCTAAAGTTGAGGAGACATCACTACATAGATTTATATCCTAAGGGAAATTTGTTTTCCAGACTTGACCTGGTATTCTTCCAAACCTCAAAATCAGGAAAAGTCATCTTGAACCTAAACCTGTTATATTACTGAACTTGGATTTGTCAGTGTGTAGTACAGTGGGTGGGCAGAGTATTTTATGTAGGCATTTTTAAAAGAAGAACATTGTGTTTAGATTCGAACTTTGAAGAAACTGATGTTCTGTAAAGAATTCTAGCAGCTTTACAAATAGGTGAAAAACGCTCAAATCTTCCTCCTTCCTGCTACAAAAAGTTTATTCATGGAACATTAAATGAATATCATTTCATCATAATTGTTAATGGAATGCTTTTTAGTACATCTTACCAACTTTTTAGTTGAACAAAAAGCAGACTTGTACATCTTTGCAAATCTAAAACATGGAGGATTCTCTCTGAAAGCTCATATTCAGAAGAACTTTTAAATGGTAATTAAGAGTATCAATTTGTGTAGCATGCTTTGCTTGCAATATTTGATGTTTAGTGAACTCTACTGTGGGCAATCTAAAATGGATGAAAAGTAGAATTGTGTTAATGCTTGTTCCTCTTTTCAGATAAGTGGAAAGAAGTTGATTATATGGCAAGCCTTTTTGGTTTTGAAGTACTTTGAAGGTGTAGTTGTTAATGCCTGTTATTTCAGACCTGTAGTTCTCACACTACCTGCACTTTAGTACCTCGGTGGGGCCTGACTCTAGAGAGATGCTCAGCTGCTCTGAGATGGGCCCTAGCTGGTCCTGTACTTCTGGGCAGCGTCCATGTCCTGCATTCCTTTACCCAGTAGGCAGCATTGCAAATCACTGGACTAATGGTAGTTTTTCCTGTTTAAAGGAGATGACAAATAGGAGGGGAAGCAGTGCCTATTAATGAATTTTGTTTTTATTTTGCTCCTCTGATAACCTTGTTACAATTAAGTTATTTAGTTGCTATTACTATTTTATTGTTAAAGAAGTAGGCAGTTTGTATTTGAATTATGTCCAGGATGATGTCTGCTAACTTTCGTACTACACCAAGAATGTTGGTTTTCTGTTGAGTAATTTGTCCCTACTTGTGTATTTGTTGTCGATGACATTAAATTCAAACTTCAGAAAATATGGTAAATTAAAAAATGCATTTTGTATGCATACAAGACTGAAGTACGAGGTAAGATTAATTAGACAACTGAAGGCAAATATTGTGGTAGACATGATTCAGAGTCCTCTACCGCCACTTCTTACCTATGTAACAAGCAAGGCATTCTCATCCCTCAGCCTCAGATTTCTTACCTGGAAAATGAGAAATAATAAATAGTATCAACCTCAAAAAAAGTGAAAAAATAAAAATTAAAAAAGGGTAATAAAAGAGAATAACAGACTAGAAAGAATGTGTTAGGGTTGACCTACTGCAATTCTGTACATGCTTAGATTTCTAAATAGCTGTATAAAACTGTGCACCTGTTTTTGTTTTCTCACATTTAATAGGGATTTATTAGAATATCAATGATTGATGGAAAATACTTCTATGTTAAGTCTAAGGCTTTGGATATTCAGAAAGACAGTGATGTCAAGCTCAAGTACCTATGTTATAGAGTAATAGTATCACTAAGCTTCTTTTCTTGAGGGTTAACGACTTACGTTTGCAGACCAAAAATTAGAGAAAAAAGAAGGGCTAAAAGGATTGCCAATAATTTGGCCCTAGCCCTTCAAGGTCAGTGAGGACTCGGGACATAAGAGAACCTATTCTGTAACATTCTATAATTCAGTGGTGTCCCAAATTTTCTGTTCAAGATTATGGGGTTACAGAGCAAAGCAATCGATCATACATAGTGTGCCTAAGGAGAGTCACACAGAGAGAGAACATTCTCTTAGGCTTTCACAGAGAGTAAACTGTTCAAGCAATGGCTGTGTCTCATCCAGATGGCTGATACTGATAAAACTTCTACAAAGTGCTATATATGGTTTCAAGATAAATCCTGGGGATTTAACTGACCTTTTGCATACAAAAGTTACATGTTTCGTTATATAGATCTTGCTTTAACTTGGCCTTAACCATCTAGCAGAAAAGTTTAAGCATAAGGCATAAAAAGTAAAGCCAGATAAGTATGTTGAGCTGTAAAAGGCTCAAGTCCACAGCTTCTGACAATGCCAGTTCTGCTCATAATCCACTACAGTTATGGACTATTAGACTATACATACCGCTACTTTCTCTCAGCTCAATGAGAAGAAATATTTTTACTAATAGCGTTTAGAAAAATTATCACGTCTGCATCTTGTACTCTGAACAACTACTGCAAAGACAACATTGTATTAATTATTGTGCTGCCCTAATAATGTGTTTTGAAGCTGTCTCATTATTTCTTTCTTATTAAAATTAACAAAATTTTTAAAAGATAAATTTTAAAGTTTTGTAAAGTGTTCAATTTTAAAACTAAATGCTTATGGCAAAATCATTTAAGTAAATGCGTGAGGTAGACATTGATACAGTTAAAATTAGGAAGCATTGTTCAAAGGCTGTGCTACAAAGGCTGAAGATCACTCCTTGACCATGTCCTATAGGTAAGCCATGTATTCTTAGAATACTGTATGTCATAAGAATAGCTTTATGTACCTTTGCTTTGGTCACAAAAGTTGTTGTGTGAACATAATGAGATTTATAATGAATGTAAGTTTTGAATAGGGCAGTGGTGATGTTGTATTTGTTTACTTTTACATGTACCAGAGTGTCTTAAAGTCAGTCAAATGTAAGTCCCTTGCTTACATCACAGTGGCTTGGGCAAGTTTAGCTAGTCGGCAACACTTTGCAAGGAAGGTCACATATCTATGTTGGGAGAATGAATTCAGTGCATGTGAGAGCAATGGAAGAAGAAGGCTACAAGCTTCATCATGTTTTTGTTGGACTTCTCATGTGTTAAGTCACTTTTTTATCCCTGAGTCACAATAGACTTAAGGAGAAAAAAATTACTTTGGTTCATAGTCATAGTCCATGGTCAGTTGGCTCAAAGGCAGAAATGGTATGGCAACAATGTACAGCAAGGAAAGCTATCAATGTCATGATGGCCAGGAAGCATACAGGAGGGGAGGAGTTGTGAGGAGTGGAGGGATATACCCTTGAACTCATGCCTCCAGTGACTCTCGTTTCATCAGGACCCACATGCTAATAGCATGGCACCTATAAATCCATTGGTGGATAAATTCACTGATGAGTACAGTGCTGTCACAATCCTCTCAATTTCCAAATACATGAGACCTTAAGGGAACATTTCAGCCACAAACCATAACTTTCTATGCTTTTCTTCCATTGGCTGACTTTTATCTATGATCTTATACTATGATAGACATACTATAACCACAATTACCAAAGACCTCCTAAGTTCTTCTAAGGTATTTTGAAACCTGTGGCTAGTCTTCAATTAACCAAACATGCCCACGAAAAGATGGTTTTTCATAAGGACACACATTACCGTAACTTGAATAGCATGGTAACTGCACATTATTTGTAGATGATTTGTCATAGCTCATAGAAAGTTGACTTTCACCCTGAAATAAATCTGTTGTGGAACTATAGAACTCATGTTCCCTCTATGATGTGCAATGCTAGCAGTGAGTGCACAACAGACTAGACATTTCTACTTTTACTTTTTAAAGACTCTAGCTAAACTCACATGACAAGAAATGTTGTTTTTACCATGCAGTACTATGCAGGTATTCAGGTATATTGCTAAACCACATAGCACCTTTGAGTTCTCATTGCACCTTTGATTATGGACAATATTAGTTTTACTCTGAAGGCTGAGAGGAAAAAACTAATATAATGAAAAGCAATAGTTAGTACATACTGTGGTGGCCTGGAATTTCCTCTTAAGAAAAATTTCCTGCTGCAGCTTGTGGAAGTGAGCCCAATGTGCTCCTCTCTCAAAGTATTCAGCTCCTGGATTAGCTGGGAAGGTCTGACTCCCAGCCTTTCTGCAGGGAATTTTGCTGCATGGTTCCACTGCAGATGCTGAGGCTGGGTTCTGGGCAAGGAAGAAGTTTTGACGGAAACATCCAATTATGGGCTGAAATCTCTATAATCCATGAACATTTCATTGCTATTTCTTATTAAAAATATCTATATCTATATATTTGTAGATATAGATGGAAATAGAGATATCTGGAGATAGAGATATAGAGATAGAGATAGAGATAGAGATAGAGATAGAGATAGAGATAGAGATAGAGATAGAGATAGAGATAGAGATGATAGAGATATGGA
This sequence comes from Myocastor coypus, assembly GCA_004027025.1. Lineage (NCBI taxonomy): Eukaryota > Metazoa > Chordata > Mammalia > Rodentia > Myocastoridae > Myocastor > Myocastor coypus. The sequence goes on along the minus strand of PVJA010031166.1, from coordinate 2,854 downwards.
CTTAAGTTCTGGGGAGATAGTTCAGTGGTATAAGCTCCTGCCTGGCAAGTGCAAAGTCCTGAATTCTATCCCCAGTACAACCACACTCAGTCACCTTATCTTTGACAAAGGGCCAAACATGTTTACTGGAAGAAAGCTAGCCTCTTTAACAGATGGTGCTGGAAAAATTTGATCTCTACATGCCAAAAACTAAAACTTGATCCAGGTGTGTCATCATACACTAAACTATAATTAAAATGGATTAAATATCTAAACGTTAAAATAGAAACACTAAATCTGGAAGAAAAAGGAGGAAATCTTGAAGACATTGGGGTAGGGAAGCAGTTCATGGACAAAAATCAAAATGCACATGTAGGAATTAACACTTGAAGGAATTAACAACTGGGACCTCCTCTTGCTGAGAAATTTTAAGAAATTACCATCAGAGTGAAAAGATAATCACAAATTTCAAGTTTTTTAACTAATAAGTCTTCAGACAAAGGTCTTCTATCAAGAATATATAAAGAACTAAAACTCATTAGGACCCCAAAATTTAAAGACCCAATACAGAAATGGGCATCCATGAACTATAATACACCTTTCCCTCTTTTACACTGAGGGTGTTGGGTATTTCTTCTCAGCAACAACGACAAACATGTAACTACGACAGTTTCTCAATGCAGTGAGTCTGAAATGAAATGACAAACCACATCAGCATGAACATTGGTGCTCAGTATAGTCAACTCTCATTGTTAGTTTTGTTAACCAATGGTCTCATTCACTTTAAAATTATTAAATAACACAGGGTGGAGCAGTTCTCCAAAGTCACCCTCAAATAGGATCAGTGACATAACTTAAGACTGTGTTAATATGCAACTTAAAGATTCGTATGTACAAATAAGGCCTTCAGATTTCAGTTACCTTAGTATTCCACCCTGTAAAAACATAAATGTAAGACAAATTTTTTCCTGGTTCTCTTCACAAGCTAAGCAGCCATCTCTCAATATTTTTTTCACAGTAGAGTAACAGTTTTGTGAGGGTGGTCTCTGATCAGTAGCACTTGTATACTTGGAGCTAAAAATTCTGTCACACCTACCCAAACCAGCATATTTCAAATCTTCTACATGGAGTAGTCATTACTACAGGAAGCCTTTCTCAGACCTTATGATTCAGCAAAGTTTGTATTTGTAATCCCATTGAAAAGTTACTAGAATTCCAAAATGTTAACTTTAATCTCCCATTTCCAGTACAATCCATGGTAAGAATAAAGACACTAAGGTATATTTTTAGTTGTGGGGAGCCAAGGAAATCCTAAATTCATCTAAAACAATGGTTAACCAAACAAAGGCCTAGACTCAGAGCTAAAGTGAGTTTTACTAATTTGTGAAGAGGGGAGTGGCTCAGAGAACAGTGACTGTGAGAGTGGTGGGAAGTACGTGAGTGCTACTAGCTGGGCTATATATGAGGCAATAGCACCTCTGCAATATGCAGAGAGAGAGGGACAGAGACAGACAGAGACAGAGACACAAAGACAGAGGGACAGAGACAGAGAGAGACGGACAGAGAGACACAGGCAGACAGACAGACAGACAGACAGACAGACAGACAGAGTGATACAGAAAGAGTAATCTGTATATCACACTCTGAGCAGTATTTAGAAGGGGTCAGTGCTCAGCTTTAATGTGTAATCCATGTCCCGAGATGTCAGCCTCTTTTCGTGAAGCTCATTCTCAGCCAGTGGTATGGTGTCACTCGGCCCAGCTCACACATGTTGCTCAGGAACTATATATAGTTGGGGTACCACGGACGTGTCACATTGCTTCAAAGACTGCACCTCAGCACCTTGGTTAGACCCATTTGTATTGCTTAAAGCCAAATGAAGAGGTAAGGAAATGCCCTAGCTAGCTCCATACAGATCAATATATGGAGGAAGCGACAAATGCTCTTCTTTCAAAGAGAGTTAACTAGGTGTTCCTCCACACATTACCAAATTGGACATAAATTCTCCTTAAATCACAATGCCTACCAACGGGTAAGGATGCAACCTTGGACCCACCGGTTTTCAATGCCTCCTCAAAAATGGAATAATTACTGGAAATTTTTGTGGAGGAATTTTCCTATAACTCACTTGTTTTGCAGACAATAATTTACTGTTACTTAAAACATTTTATACTCCAAGATTATAAATAATTTGACCAAAGTGTAATTGGAAAACCTTTTCCAAGCTCCATTATCAAAGTGTAAGTTGTAATAACACTGAGAAATACAGCACCAAGTCCATCTTGCTCAGCAACATTGTGCAGGAAAAAAAGAACTTGCCTTCCTGGAAATCTCAATTAAAGACCTCTCACAGGCCATACGTCAACTAAGCTCCTTAACTTCTCTGCTGGAAGAGGCAATTATCTAAAATAGTCCAATTATTCCCACCTTCAATGTGAGAAAACTGGTCAGCTCCAATTAAAATACTTGGAATGAAACACTGGTTTAAACATTCATTGAAAGTTTAAAATGGAAATAGGTATGAGGGAATTACAATGATGGTAAACAACACACATTCTATTAATTGATTGTTATAGTACAATTTTTGTTCCCATGGGTTTGTTGATATTTTCTAGTTTTTCTGTTTATACTTTCAGGGATTATCAAGATTGTATTACTCTTTTATTTTCATCTGTAAAGAAAATCTAAAGTTGCCGGGCGTGGTGGCTCACGCCTATAATCCCTGCACTCGGGAGGCTGAGGCAGGAGGATTGGTGCGAGTTCGAGACCAGCCTGGGCTACAAAAGTGAGCTCAAGGCCAGCCTCAACTGCATAGCGAGACCCTGTCTCAAAAAGGCAAAAAAAAAAAAAAAAAAAAAAAAAAAAAAAAAAAAAA